>SJYC01059081.1:0-32738 GCA_006408675.1 Madoqua kirkii
TGGGGTGTTGTGGGGTGGGGTGTTGTGCAGGTAGTGTCACGTGGTGTGGTGTGGTGTGGTGTGGTGTGGTGTGGTGTGGTGTGGTGCGCTGCGGTGTGGTGTGGTGGGGTGTTGTGGGGTGTCTGAGCACTCCATCCAACCTAGAGCATCTAGAGTGTACGAGCCTCTTTGTACCCATGTAGAAAATGACAGTGCGCACCCTGATTTGGTTCTTCGCTGCTCTGGGGTCATGGAGGCATTACACTGCCCTCCTGTCCTTGTTCTGCTTCCCAGGGTGTGCGTGGAGAAGACAGAGGTGGCTCGTGCTCTGAATTGCTTCTGTGGATCCCTCAGCCTTCTCCTCCTCGTCTCAGGGACTTGACCTGAGTGGTCACCACACCACACCACACCAGTCCCTGCACTCAGGGGTGGAGCCGGGCCCCCAGCCACCCCTGTGGAACATGACTCACAGGCTAGAAACACAGCTGTGTTATGTGAAGCCTCTCGTATCGTGCTGCTGTCTGTTACTAACCTACTCCAACCAACACAGCCTCCAAGTCAGTCATGAGGTGTACTCTTAGCAGTAGGCAGGTGATTTCCAAGTTAATGACAGAATGAATGAATGATCAATCACATTTATCCTTGAGCTGGTCCACATGACAAGTGCATATTTTACCAGGAATTTAATCTCAAATGAGCTTCCTTTGTGGCTCAGACGGTAAAGTGTCTGCCTACAATGTGGGAGACCCACGTTCGATCCCTGGGTTAGGAAGACCCTCTGGAGAAGGAAATGGCAACCCACTCCAGTACCCTTGCCTGGAAAATCCCTTGGACAGAGAATCCTGGTAGGCTATAGTCCATGGGGTCACAAAGAGTAGGACACGACTGAGCGACTTCACTTACTTACTTAGTCTTAAATAGTAGGGATGGAAGACAGGCTGAATGCCCAGCTCAATTGCCATGTGAAGTTATAGCATCACCACAACCACATGAGTTGATGCAAAAGAACCACAGGAAAGAAGGTCAAAGAAAAATTTGCAGCCAGTGCCCACCTCACTTTACCCCCTCATCCAACTATCCCTGTAGGACCCTGAGTTGCTGCCCTGCGATATGTCTGAATGTCCATCTTGGCTGGAAGCACAGCCACTAAGGGCATGTCTTATCCAGCCACACCACCCATGTGAGGCAGGCCCTTTGTCTCCTTTTCCTCCAGCTCCACAACCTCAGATGAGACCCAGCACTCAGGGTCCTCCCACTTACTTCCCTCCTCTGCACCCC
Organism: Madoqua kirkii; assembly: GCA_006408675.1. NCBI lineage: Eukaryota > Metazoa > Chordata > Mammalia > Artiodactyla > Bovidae > Madoqua > Madoqua kirkii. The sequence continues at coordinate 1,258 of SJYC01059081.1, forward strand.
AGCTAGCATTTCCTCTCACCACAATTTTCTCAGTTCAGTTCAGTTGCTCAGTCATGTTTGACTCTGCAACCCCGTGGACTGCAGCATGCCAGGCTTCCCTGTCCATCACCAACTCCCAGAGCTTACTCAAACTCATGTCCAGTGAGTCAGAGATGCCATCCAACCATCTTATCCTCTGTCATCCCCTTCTCCTCCTGCCTTCAATCTTTCCCAGCATCAGGGTCTTTTCCAGTGAGTCAGTTCTTTGCATCAGGTGGCCAAAGTATTGGAGCTTCAGCTTCAGCATCAGTCCTTCCAATGAGTATTCAGGACTGATTTCCTTCAGGATTGACTGGTTAGATCTCCATGCAGTCCAAGGGACCCTCAAGTCTCCTCCAACACCACAGTCAAAACCATCAATTCTTCAGTGCTCAGCTTTCTTTATGGTCCAATTCTCACAACCATACGTGACTGCTGGAAAAACTATAGCTTTGACTAAACAGACCTTTGTCAGTAAAGTAATGTCTCTGCTTTTAATATGCTGTCAAGGTTTGTCAAAGCTTTTCTTCCAATGAATAAGCACTTTTCCCAACTCCTGGTAATGTCCTTGGGTGGCTATTGCTAAACAGTATAAAACACACAGTCGAGTCTCATATGTGGTCGTTAAGTTCCACAGAATCACCGGGAAAGCTCAGTTAGCAAATACTGAACCATTGCTTCCGGGGGAAAATAGGGTTAGGTCACAATATTTTTGTCAACTGATCAATATATAACCTTGTTTTATGTGTGTTTCAGTTTAAAGATGCTGTCTGTGTGTGCTAAGTAGCTTCAGTTGTATCTGGCTCTTTGTGACCCTATGGACCATAGCCTGCCAGGCTCTTCTGTGCATGGGATTCTCCAGGCAAGAATACTGGAGTGGGTTGCCATGCCCTCCTCCAGGGAATCTTTCTGACCCAGGGATCAAACTCAAGTCTCTTATGTCTCCTGCACTGGCAGGCGGGTTCTTTACCACAAGCGCCACCTGAGAAGCCCTTAAAGATTCTGTATTTAATATTTATCTCTGCTTCATTAACATTCAGCTCACAACTCACACCTGAAAGAGGCTCATCTAACACATGTACTTTCTCCACTTAGGCACACGGCAGCCTTCTTGTGCTTACAAGTACCAGACAGCACTGCCAGTCCTGTGCTTGGGAACTAGCTTAAACAGTGACCTCACCAACAAAAACAAATCAAACATGGGAAAAGCATGGCATTAAAAAAAATTTTTTAACTGAATCACTTTGCTGTACATCTGAAACTAACACAACATTGTAAATCAACTATACTTCAGTAAAAACAAACAAATAAAAAAAATTGTACATCAAATTAAAAAAAAAAAAAACAGGCCACCTAAAGTACACTAGTTTACAGTCTGAGTTGAAACAAGACCTCAGCTAGAACATGCCTGTTGCATGCCCAAATTTTTAGTCATTCTGTGCATGTCCACAAGGGCTTCCCTGACTTCTCAGCAGGTAAAGAAACCGCTTGCCGTGCAGGAGACAAAGGACACTCGAGTTTGATTCCTGGATCAAGAAAATCCCCTGGAGGAGGAAATGGAAGCCCACTCCAGTATTCTTGTCTGGAAAATCCCAAGGACAGAGAAGCCTGGCAGGCTACAGGCCAAAGGGCCCCTAAGAGTCAGACAAGACTGAGTGACTACATACACGTCCACAAAAGACCAGGGAAGCACTGTGAGCCCTGACCTTGGACTTCAGTAAGTTTTAACAAGTAAGTGAATTCCCAAATACAGGATCTGTGGATATGAAGCATGGACTGTATTTAACAGGAGCTAAAATTCAAAGTCCTGAGATTTCCATTTTCCTTAAGGAGAGAGAAGAGGGTTAAGGAACTGGAATAAAACATTTTAAAAAGTGACAGAACACTAGTATCCCAATCTTTGAAGGGATCTTTTTGAAGATCCTTAGCTCAACCCAGTTCTTGAGCCCAAATGAGCAATCTGACGTTTCTGCACAAAAAAAGCAAGGCCTCCCTCACCAAGCACAACTCTACTGTCGGCAGCCTCTTCCTCCATCTGAAGCAAAATCTGCATTCCTGTAAGACCTTCGCCCTGGACAGAGTTCCTTTTGTCACTCCAGGAACCTGAATAAAGATCATCCCTCTTCCACACAGCAGATATGCAAATCACTGGAAAGAGCATCATGTTACTCACTATCCAGGTGCCGGATAAACAAAGGAACTTACACTACAGATCAACTATGTCCAGATCCTATCAGTTGAGACAAGATGTGATTTAATTTGAACTGTAGGGTGAGAAATGGAATATTTCCTGCCATATCAGTAAACATGGATGTCACAGTCATCACTGATTGCAGCCTTCCACTGTGAGCCAGTGAGCCCTGAGGGAACTCAGGAAGGAAAAGAATATCTGTCATCTACCAGCCATCAGACTGCAGCCACTCCCTACGGTGAGCCCCAAGGAAGCTCAGAATGTGAAAAACACAGAATATTGGCCCCAGATAGCTGAGGAAGTATCAAAGGAATGATTTCAGTGAGCCCAAACTCTTGCATCTTCCCATACACAGAAAAGTGCCAAACTACTTAACCTGGGATATCTGGTTTTTGTTAATTAACAATAATCTTTTGATGTTCAGACTACCTTCCCTTTGCTGCAAAACTTCTATATAACCTGGCTTCCCTTCTTGCCTCCTTGGAGCATCTCTCAGGGTCACTTGAGATGCTATCTCCTGGGCTTAAATCCTAAAAATTCCCACCAAATAAAACATAACTCTCAACTGTTAGGTTGTGAATTGTTTTTTAAAGGTTGTGAATATTTTTTAAGTCAACAAGTAAGAAGAGTGAATTCCCCTTTTGACTCAAATTCTCTTCGCCTGAGCCATTTCTCTAATGAGCCATACTCTATAACAATGAGCAATATTCTGTGTTCTTGCTGGGCATCAGAACCAATCTGAAGCACTGCACATGGACCAGCACTTTTCATCCTCATGACACTCTATGAAGTGGGGACTGCAGTTACCTCCAACTACTACAAGAGCATCTTGAGGCACAGAACAATGAAGAAAATGACTTCAGGTCACACAGCAAGGAAGCAAAAGCACCAGGCCACCAGTCAGGCAGTCCCACCAGCATGCCAGGAATACAAGCCTCCGGGTGACCCTCCAGAAACCAAGACCCCATAAAACAACTCTCCAGTGGCTTATAACTAATTATAAGAAGAGATATGTCTAGGATGTGTTTCATTTCTTTTTAAAACTAAAGATCATGGAATCTAAAAGGTGAGCCAAGGTGGTTTTTACAACCATAGCCCCTAGAATTCCAGCTCCCAGGACCCCAATGTCCTGATAGTTCAGAGGCTGGTATGGTGAGTCTGTGGCCCCCAGAAAGCATATCTACTCAGGGTTTCACAGACTCCAAAGTATCAAAAAGTCTAGGCCAGGACTAGATATCCTGGTCTATATCTAGATACATGCATGCATGCTAAGTCACTTCAGTCAAGGCCAACTCTTTGTGACCCTATGGACTGTAACCCACCAGGCTCCTCTGTCCATGGAATTCTCCAGGCAAGAATACTGGAGTGGGTTGCCATGCCCTCCTTCAGGAGATATTCCCAACCCAGGGATCAAACTCAGATCTCCTGTGTCTCCTGCATGGGTAGGTGGGTTCTATACCACTAGCGCCACCTGGGAAGACCCCTATATCTTGGTAAGAGGACTTGAAAGGAAAGGAAAAACTGTTGTTTCTACCAAACCTCAGTGACTGGATATTGTGGACTGACTACAGCAGATCCATTGCCAAGTGATTTTCTGCTTGGTTATCTAGGAGGAAGGAAAGCTGGTCTTTATAACGACATTGTACTTCTGCTTGACCTGTGTCAAACTTGGATTTTTGAAATGCAGATGTGTTGCTGAGATTTTTCTTAAAAGATTTTGGAAATAATGTGTTGAAAACGGGCATTCAGAGTCCAAAAATCACGATGGTGCAAACCTCCACTGAGTGTTTGGATCCTTGTGTGTGTGCCTCTCAATATCTCTCCTTATGCCTCAGACATTCAATCCAAGAAGTCTATCAGTTAGATTCCTGCGGCCCATCTTACCAAGATAAATTATTTCACTAAAACCAAAATTTTAATCAAGCACCAGGCAGTATGCCAGGCATCAGACATCCAAAAATGGCTAAGAGAAGTAAGCTAGAGATAAAGAGTTCATGGTCAAGTGAGGAACTTGGACTGTGAACAACTGATTATTAAAGTGATGATTGCTATCACAGGGCACATTCAAAGGGCTGTGGAAAGGGATGGAGGGAGGGATTCATTCGGTCTCGGGGCGAGGGGGGGAGGGAGGAAAGGTCTCACAAGGAAGTGGCTTTGAAGCCACACTGAAAGGAATAAGAAGAGCTTAGCTGGTGGCACAAGGCAGGAAGCTCACTCCAGGCAGAGGCCAGAGACACAGGAAGAGAGAGCAGCTGAGCCGGAGGAGGAAGGCACTGGGTAGCTGCAGCAGGTGGGTAAAGGTGTCCACTGTCAGGATGAGGGGTTTGGAGACCATCCTAAGGGAAGTAAAAAGCCACAAATGTTTTAAAACCAGGAATAACAGCATCCCAGCAGTATTCCCAAAGACAAAGCTGCTGACCTCGCAGAGGAGGACTTGGGAAAGAGAGACTCTGGAGGAAAGTATGTCAGGACCCCTTACCGAATTCGGGTGAAACCTAACAAGGATTCGAACCAGGCAGGGACCGTGGCCGTGGCTGAGAGAGTAGATTAGCAGCAGGACTAGGGGCACTTAAAGACTGAGCAGAGGTTGGGAGAGGGCAGCGGGGAAGGTGCTGGAGAACCTGCAGCTCCTCTAAGGAGCTAGATGCATCCTATTAGCTCAAATCAACAGTTACAGATCAACAGTGACACCTGTTAGGACTGGTTTACGGGTGAGACAGTGGTGTCAGTTTTGGACATGCCTGACTCAAAGATCCCACGCCTCGCCTGGGAATACTGTGCACTGCATGGTTGCTTACACACTGGCCCAGCTGCTCCATCTCCCTGGGTGATAAACCTGATGGCCGGTCTGGGACAGGGCATACAGGGACGTGGCTGGGACTTCAGGGCACAGGCAAGAGGCTGAGAGCAGATGAGATCAGTCCCTCAGAATGAACATGAGCCTCACATTTTCAGGTCCTCCTTCCAATCCTGATGAGAGAGGCTCGACTTCCCTACTTACCTATGCCACACACACATGCATACACATATGCACACACATGCACATGTGTATACACAACCACATATATGCACACATGTACATATGCACACACAAGCACACAGATATACATGTGCACGTATACACACATGCACACCCCAGAAGGAAAACAGTCTTTCAACAGGATGAGTCAATGGGTCACCACACCACAAAGCACCTCTGCCCGGGTTTCCCTGGGAACTTTCTAGGGTAGAACAACCCCGCCTACTCCAAGGTGGACCCACCCCTTAGATAACGGGGTGGCCAGCAACATTGCAGTGTCAGGACTTACATCCATATAGTCCATCCCAATTTCCAAGGCACTTACATTCCCACCGGACCACGGAATAACCCTGTGTGGTGTACCATCTCTAACCAAGGAAACTAAGAGGCTAAGAGGTTTAGGGACCAGAAACAAAGTCCCCTGATTCCACATCGGGAGCTCTTACAGCTGTAGTGGGAAATGAGCTGTAAATGCAGAAGCAGCCCTGGATCACCCCCAATCTGGAGCATCACCACCTCTATATCACTCATCCGTCCACACACCAGCCAGCTCCAGGTCCCCTGTTCTATGGTCCCAACCTCTCGCTTCAAAGAAGAGTTACGCTGAGCCGACCCTGAGTCACCCATGCCAAAAACTGCAGAGGAGCCTGTGGCCCAACAAACAACAAACCTGAGTGTCTAAGGGACAGAGAAAAGGAGAACAGACTTGAGTTCAGGCTGAAAGAGAAGAAGCAGAAATGGAGCAACATCTTTTTGCAGCCAACCACCAAAGGTGCTGCCATATTTTCCAGTGGGAAATCGGTCAACCCCAGAAGCATCATTTCTGGCCCTCTGCCTAGAACTAATCTGAGCTGGGACCATCCCGTGCCTGGAGGCTGGTAAGACACCCACCTCCAGCCACCTCCGCTGGCCCTGCAGGCAGCACAGCAGCGCTGGCTCACATCTGCTGAGCAGGGGGTCCCACCGGTGAGCATCTGCAGACAAGGGATCCAGGGAGCAGGAGGAGGCAGCATCCGTGTCCAACAATGGAAGAGTCTGGCACTCCAGCCCGGGGCTGCCTCCCAAGCTCTGGGCAGCGTCTGCCAGGCCCTGAGAAGTCTTGAGAGTGAAGGGGAGACAGAGGAGCCGAGAGTGCTCGTGGGGTCCACCCGAGCTGGCAGCCTTGGCCTCCATCTCCTCCAGGCTCTGATGAGGGCCCTCAGCCTCTCTGGAGGGTGGGCAGCCTTCTGCTTCTCCCCGTTCCCCAGCTGAGCCCAAGGAGAGGCGAATGAAACTAAAGCTGGAGGTAAAGACGTCCTGAGAGCTGGCAGGGACAGAGGGTGCCTGGGGGCCACTTCCAAGGCTGCAGCTGGTGTCACTCATGTCCTCCGGGGATGGACAGCTTTGTTCCAGGCTTCCAGGCAAGGACTCGGGGCCTCGTGAGTGTCCATGGATGGCAGCTCCCCTCGACAGCCAGTGGCCCTGGGGCCACTCAGCCTGCTGAGCCTGTTGGGCAGGGCAGTGCCAGCTCGGGGCTGAGCCCCAAGGAGCCCTGGGCTTCCTTTCACAGCTGCCAGAGCTGGCCCTTGGTGCCCCACAGCCAGGGCCGAGGCTGCCGTGCTCCTGGGAATGAGGCTCCCAACTGAGAGACCTCGCCACTGGCCTCCAGGGTCAAGGCCACACGGGCCGGCCTTGGACTCAGGGTGGTGAGACTCCTCACCACACGCCCCTCCCTGGGCCCGGAACAGAGCGCCCACTGGCGGGGAGAGGAACCCGATCCTGGGCCCAGCTGCACTTCTCATGTAGCCCGGCCTCCGTGCCAGCCGCCGCCTCCGAAAAGATGCTGCAGGTGGTGAGCAATCTTGGCTGCCTGGAGAGAGAAAACATCATCATAAACACACACACACACACACACACACATCTCCCTGGCTCAGCCAGAACTGGGATGGAAAACAACCCCAGGCTCAGAGGTCATCCCCTGGGCATCCGTCAAACAGAGATGCTCGCTCAGTGGTCACCAGGCCAACCTGGTAAAGAAACTGATGATCCTCAGGAAGCAACCCCAGGGATGTGCAGACACAGCCCAGCGTCCCAGCTCCTCTGTTCATCACAGCAGCAGACACATCTATTATGCTAACATGTCCCAAGCACATCGGCAGATCCTTCTGAGCCTCCAACATCCTGCCTGTTGATCTTTTGGGTGCATCAGCGCTTTCATCCTGGAGTGGCTTGGGAAACAAATGAGCTGAAGCCAAATGCCAGTGCACTCCTCAGAATGAGAGCCAATCACCCACTCTGGCTACTCTTAAGATATGTGTATGGTTTGGTTACCTGAGTTTTCCATGGCTTTGCATGCCTGCGGACCGTGGAGAGCTGACTGAGACCCTATGCCCATCAACTCATCTTACAATGAATTACAGGAGGCCCTATTTGTTATGTTCTCCAAACCAAGGGCTGTGTTCCCCTCCCAGCTATGTGAGAAAGATAGACAATAAAATTGCTGATGCCTCTCAGAGGCATGATGCTATAGCAGCTGACAGCATAAGTCTTGGCATCTCATTGCTTGGTTCAAACCACATTGTGCCATTTCTTGCTGTGTGACATTTCAGAAGTTACTTAGCCTCTCTGTGCCTCAGTATGCTAATCAGTAAAATGGAGATATCAACAGTATTTCTCTCCTAGGATGGTGGTGAGCATTAAACTAAATGAGTTACTACAGGCAGACCCCTCAGAACAGTGCCTGGCACTCAGGATAACTGTGATTAAAGTGTTATTAACAGTTACTATTTTCATATTTTGTAGCACTTTGTTACTCATCACTATCCTCATCTGCACTAATTTCCATAGCTCCCTACCAAAGTCATGTGAATCAACCAGGAATTGTAACATTTCTTTAAGTTAAGGAAACAGACTCAGAAAATCAAACCCCTGCAAGTGGCTAAGTCTTGGGGCCCTGCCATAACTCGAATCAGACTGGATGGAAGATGCAAGAGCAGACAACATGAGGCGTAGCTGTATATCGGGCAGTCTGTGCTGAGAAGTGGAGCATAGCTCCCCACCCCTACTGGGTCCACACATCTTGCCCTGCCCTACCCCCCAGAATACAGATGGTCTCAGAGTCTCCATCAGGTAAAGAGAGTGCACCAGGCATCCAGGATCCCACTGTGTTATGACCATGCCCTGCATTTAAGTTGCTTGATAAATGGTGGATAAATTAATGGATGTGAGGATATATGGAAGGAAAGTAGAATGGATGGATGGCCCATCTGACCCCAAATCACATGCTTTTTCTATATCCTTTACCTCCAAGCACATCACTTAGGATGACAACTTGCAATGATAAGAAGTCATTATCTTTTCCTTTTTCTTCTTTATTTTTCTTCTCTTCCATCAAAGTTTGAATTGGTAGAAAAGAACATGGCAAAAAGGTGCAGAAAATGTACAGAAGGAATCATTAATACATCATTTTGGACCACTCACTAGGATAGCTACTATTAAACACATACACAGAAAATAACAAGTGTTGATGATGATGTGGAAAAATTGAAACCAGTGTGCTCTACAGATATGTGCACTTATGGAAATGTAAAATTGTATAGCTGAAAAGAGTATAGAAATTCCTCAAAAAAACAAAAATAGAATTACTACATGGTCCAGCAATTCCACTTCTTAGTATATACCCAAAAGAACTGAAATCAGGTTTTTAAAAGATAACTGTACCCCTGTGTTCATAACAGCATTATTCACTATAGACAAAGTGGAAACGACCCAAGAGTGCCTTGACAAATGGATAGGTCACACATGGTCTATCCACACAATGGGAAATTATTCAGCCTTATTTTAAAAAGGGAAATTCTGACTCCTGTTACAACATGAATGAACCTCAGTCTTGAGGACATGATGCTCAGTGAAATAAGATAGTCACAAAGGGACAAATACTGTTTGATTCCACTTATATGAGATACCTTGAGGAGTCAAATTAATGGAGACAGAAAGCAGACAGATGGTTGCCAGGGGCTAGAGGAAGGCAGACGGCTGGAGGTAGGAGAAAGTTGCAAGCTAGTTCTCAGAGGGGACAGAGCTTCAGACTTTGTTATCTTCCCTGAAGATAACAAAGTTCTGGAGATGGACAGCGGTGCAGAAACAAAACAATGTTAATGTCCTTAATGACACTGAACTGTACACTTAAAAATGGTTACAAGGATAATTCTGTGTTATACGTGTTTCACCTCAATAAAAAAAATTTTTTTAATAGACCAAACTAGGTCACTATGTTCTGTGATGCCAAGGAGACCCATCCTTTCCCTCACTGCTCTTGCCATCTGAGGCTGCCCCCTGCACCCGGAGGTGGGCAGCACAGGGCTGCAGGAGCTCAGGACAGGGCAGAGGGATGCCAAGAAGAACTAACTCTCCTCTGCATGTGAAACTGGCAAAATATTTTTTGAAGAACAAGGAATCCAGAAGGAAGCAGAGAGAACACTGAATTCTGACTTCAGTTACCAAAGGAAAGCTATTCAGCAATTTCATAGCTTCAAAATGGAGTCCTGTGAAATCTGTATTGTCTTTTGGCTTAAAGAGACTTTAAGCTAATTTTTTTATGCAAGTCCAATCACACAAATAACCCTTCTGAAGTTAAAGGAGCAATGTTAAGTAGAAAATAATTTGTTTGAAATTTCACTTTTTTTCAAACGCCTGTAGAACCTTGGGTCTGAGTAGCCCTCCGTAAAGCTATTCAACCAAGTGTCTGAAACCTCCCCAGGCCTGGCCTAGCTGCCATCCAAGCAGTTCCCCGATGGGAGCCTGAGTTCCTGGGAGGAGGAGGGTGTCCTGTAAGATGCCATCAGGCCACACTGTTCATCAAATGAGGGGCTGAGAGGTAGGGCTGGGGAATGGGGTAGCCCAGCCCCCAAATCCTCCTGTACACCAGACATCCCCCCAGGTGTGAGCCTTCCCAGATTGTGACCCCAGAAACAGAGACTGTCACATGGTATCAATCCCAAGCCTCCAGAGAGGGCAAAGGAGCTGACAGAGTTGGATCTGGAGGGCACCTGTGGAAGGAGCTAGAAGAAGTATAAGAAACCCATATGGAGCACACGGCTGCTCTGAAACCTTTCTCCACCTATTTTTTAATTTTTTTTGAGGACATTTATGATATCCCTCGGAGAAGGAGATGGCAGCTCACTCTAGTATTCTTGCCTGGAGAATCCCCATGGACTAAAGAGCCTGGCAGGCTGCAGTCCGAGGGGTTACAAAAAGTCAGATATGACTGAGCAACTTAACACACACACACACACAACTTGATGTCCCTCTGTGCATGCATGCTAAGTCACTTCAGCCATGTCTGACTCTTTGTGACCCTATGGACTGTAGCCTATCAGACTCCCCTGTCCATGAGGTTCTCCAGGGAAGAACACTGGAGTGAGTTGCCATGCCCTCCTCCAGGGGATCTTCCCAACCCAGGGATCAAATCCTCATCTCTTAAGTCTCCTGCATCGGCAGGCAGGTTCCCAACTGGGAAGTACCATCCCTCTGACCAGAAACCAATTGCTACTTATCTATCCTGCCTGAAACCCACCCTGACATCCAAGCCCAGCCTTCACATTCTGCGGTAAGGAAGGCTTCTAATGCATTCAGCCCTTGGAGAGAAAGAGTCTTTCTAGCACCCTGCTGCAGTCAGCTCTGGAAACACAGGTTCAAGTGGGCAGGAAGTTGACTGTGGCAAGACAAGGGCAGCACCTGAAGCCAGCTGTGCCCTCTGTTCCATGTAAACCCAGAGAAGGCTCCAGTCTGCCCAGCTGGACCCAGACGGGCTGAGGTGGAGGCAGGGCCTCAGCAGCTGTCTCCTTCCCTTGCAGCCTCACACTCCACAGCAGCTCCAGGGGAGGGAAGCACAGTCCTCTCACCTCTCCACGGCGCAGACCGGCAGGTCCCTGCTTATGTGGGATCCCGTCTCCAGCCCTATCCACCCAGTGAGCTCTGAGGCTGAAGGGAGTTAAAGACGAGGGCTTTGACTCGGCCCAGATGTTACGGGGCTCCCACACACAGCCCAGATAAGATACCCAGGAGCATCTGCTTACATCATTTACGCAGAAAATGGGAGAAACCAACGTTTCCAGCCAGGTCGGCAAGGATCCTGCCGGCCCCACCTCTAAGGCTCTCCCTTTATCCATCAGCTACCTTGTCAGATCACCCAGCTCACAGGCCTGCACCAAGGGTCCACATTTATTAACAGTCCCTATTTATTAACACCCAGCTCTGTCAGTTATTCTCATCGGTGTATATAAACTGTTCCCAACTTATGCTATAAGTAAGCTCCATGCAATCCTTACAACAGACTCCCACCCAAATCCTAGTATACAGAGAAGGCATCTAACATACATTGACCAGATCATATTTATTTTTGACTAGGAAATCTAAACTATGCAATTTAAGAAAACATGGTCATGAATTTACTTGGAAGACTATAAATTTATTTACTTAAAGCCAATACCCAAGTTAAAATCTACACAAAATGCTTGTGTGGGTTCGGGAAAGTTGCTCGGTGATGCTAAGGCCCCGTGGGGAAAGCACTTCCTCCTCGTGAAGGGGAAACACAGGGACTCAGAGGCACTGCTGAGGATGTGTAGAATAGTGAGAGAAATCCAAGCACGTGATGACTACAAAACATGGCCTGCGTATAAATATACAGTGGAAACAGAAGTGAATATACTCTTTTTATGGAAGGAATTTTAATCCTATTTTTCATGGTCAAGGCATAGACTTTTATAAAATGTTCAGGTTAACCAGAGGTTCTGGATCACATGAAACCACACATCCCTGAGGATTAACTTGTTTTCCAAGAACCAGAATCCAATCATATACATTAAGCACAAACACTCAACTGAGCACAACTTCATCTTTCTCAGTTCAGAGAGCACCTGGGGATTCAGAAGTGCCTCGGGGTCACTGTAATAAGAATCTGATGAGCGAGACAAGTGCTGGAGAGAAATAAATCAAGCTTTGCTGCATGCATTTCCATTTTAATTGTGCGATCCACGCCAACAAAACCAGTCCTCACTGAACACAGGATACTGGATGGGGATGTATCCCTGCCCCCAGACTGCTTACGATCCAGCACGGGATGTAAGTCATGTACAAAAACCATCCCAAGATGGAATGACTAGTCAACCACAGAGAATGGAGAATTCCATATGAAGTTAATTAGGGAGTTACCTTTAAAGCCAATACCCAAGTTAAAATCTACACAAAATGCTTGTGTGGGTTCGGGAAAGTTGCTCGGTGATGCTAAGGCCCCGTGGGGAAAGCACTTCCTCCTCGTGAAGGGGAAACACAGGGACTCAGAGGCACTGCTGAGGATGTGTAGAATAGTGAGAGAAATCCAAGCACGTGATGACTACAAAACATGGCCTGCGTATAAATATACAGTGGAAACAGAAGTGAATATACTCTTTTTATGGAAGGAATTTTAATCCTATTTTTCATGGTCAAGGCATAGACTTTTATAAAATGTTCAGGTTAACCAGAGGTTCTGGATCACATGAAACCACACATCCCTGAGGATTAACTTGTTTTCCAAGAACCAGAATCCAATCATATACATTAAGCACAAACACTCAACTGAGCACAACTTCATCTTTCTCAGTTCAGAGAGCACCTGGGGATTCAGAAGTGCCTCGGGGTCACTGTAATAAGAATCTGATGAGCGAGACAAGTGCTGGAGAGAAATAAATCAAGCTTTGCTGCATGCATTTCCATTTTAATTGTGCGATCCACGCCAACAAAACCAGTCCTCACTGAACACAGGATACTGGATGGGGATGTATCCCTGCCCCCAGACTGCTTACGATCCAGCACGGGATGTAAGTCATGTACAAAAACCATCCCAAGATGGAATGACTAGTCAACCACAGAGAATGGAGAATTCCATATGAAGTTAATTAGTGGAGTTACCAGAGAAGGCAATGGCATCCCACTCCGGTGTTCTTGCCTAGAGAAGCCCAGGGACAGGGAAGCCTGGTGGGCTGCCATCTGTGGGGTCGCACAGAGTCGGACACGACTGAAGCAACTTAGCAGCAGCAGCAGCACTGGAGTTCCCTGGGGCTTCCAGATGGCGCCAGTGGTAAGGAACCCACTTGCCAATGCAGGAGACGTGAATTCGATCCCTGGGTCAGGAAGATTCCCTGGAGGAGGGCATGGTAACCCATTCCAGTATTCTTGCCTGGAGAGTCACAGGGACAGAGGAGCCTGGCAGGCTACAGTCCACAGGGTCACACACAGGGTACTGCGGAAGCAACTGTGCACACACGCAGTGGAGTTGCCTAGCTGGCTCAGTTGTTTAATCTGACAGCAAAGCAGAGGGCTCTCTGGGCTCCAGAGTACTCCTCACTGTATGTGCTACCCCAAAACTCACCTCCTGGAGTTAAAGGGAAGGGTAAGGTGAACCAGACTGTTCCAGGGGAGACAGGACAACTCTTATAAGCAACCTGCGCCCAAGAGTCCCCTGGTCAGCCTGACCAGAGCCTCCTGGGCTGTGAGACTTGCTCCTTCCCTGTCTTCCGGGCAGGTTCCCCTGCCCCCTCCTTTATCCTTGGGGGCACCTCCCTAACCTCTCCCACGTCCCACCCCTCCAAGCACCTGCCTCTCAGAGGACACAGACCCTGTCCTTGAGGGAGCATGGTGAGCTCTCAGGGGCCCTGCCCTCCTGGGAGGGGGCAGTGGCGACCACACAAGCACACAGAGGAACAGAGCCGGGGAGGGTGATGGGCGGACTGGCAGTGCCCAGCCACAGGTTAACAGAGCCCTGGTTTTGGTCAGTGGGGTCTTGAGATCTGATGAGTGAGCGAGAGGCAGGGAGGCCATGGGGGAGGCTGCTGGGAAGATTTGGAGAGAGGAAGGGACGGAGATGCAAGGGCAGATGGGGGTCCCTGGTGACAGGCAGGTGGCAGGATGGAGCCAGCCGCTGCACCCAGCTGCACCAGGACTGGCTCTTTGTCCTGGGAGTGATCTCTGGAAAGAGGCGGAATCTGATCTGCATGTTTTACAAGATTCCCTCTGTGGAGAAGAGACCAGGCAGGAACAAGAAAGGACACAAGGACAGCAGTTAGGAGGCACCAAACCCAGGGCAAAGGAAGCCCGCAGCTTCCTACACACAGCAGGGGGCACCAAGCCAGGAGGAGCCATCCCCCTGAGTCTGCGTCCTTCTCCGCTCCACAGCCACCCCAGGACTCCTCGCGACAATGGGCAGGGAGTATACTTTCTTCTGAGCTTTTTGGGCATTCTGCCCACCCTCTGCCACCCTCTGATGACATCTAATTTTTTAATATTTAGTTTTGGGGCTGTGCCGGGTCTTAGCTGTGGCACATGGGGTCTTCATTAGGTCATGAAGGACCTTTCACTGTGGCGCTTGGACTCTCCAGTTGCAGCACGGGCTAGCTCAGCACACAGGCTTAGTTGCTCCCTGGCATGCAGCATCTTAGTTCCATGACCAGGGATGGCACCCACACCCCCTGCATTGCAAGGCAGACGCTTAACCGCTAGACCATGAGGGAAGTCCCCAAGAAACATTTAGGCAAAGAAACATGTCAGGGCCAGGTAAATGATATTCTCAATCTTTCTATAAAGAACCCCTTCAGAATCATCCTAACTAGTTTACCAAGAGGCCTACATTTTTAAAAACATCCACTAGGCCAAAAATGTCTTTCTTTTTCCTTATCAGCTTCTACCATTATACACATATCCACATAAAACTCCCCATACCTCAAACAAGTCAGCTGCATCCTCAAGAACCTTAAATTGCTTAAGCTTAAAGCTTAAATCAGGGGCTAAAATCACAAGTCCAACAGGAAGTACATTTTCAACAGCATCATCAGTGGGCAGAGAGGACCAGGCTCTGTGTGTGTGTGTGTGTGTGTGTGTGTGTGTGTGTGTGTGTGTGTGCATGCGCACACATGCATACTTGGGTTCACACATGCCAGAGTATAATAAAAAGACACACGCAAGTGTGTATGTACATACACAAATATTTATGGGAATGTAGATTATATATATACACTAGCTTTCCTGGTAGCTCAGTCAGTAAAGAACCTGCGGGTAGAGGGAACAGCAAGTATACAGGAATGGCACGATTCTTTCTCAGGATCACTGAGAGTAGGCAGGGCAAGGCCACGGGGGAAGAAGGGATGGCAGGCTGTGGGCAAGCCTGGAAGGCTTCAGGTGGACACAGTACGAGGCAGGGACCTGTGCTGGAAAGAAGAGGAATGGAAGAGAACAGAAGAGCCTGGAGAAAGGACCGTGCCAGTTAAGGAGGAATTCTGGAAGAAGAGGAGGGCTCAGGAGAGAAAGAACCAAAAGGAAGCCACTGGTGAGTCCAGAAGGTGTTGGGTGAGGGACACCATCACACGAACGCAGCTGTGTGTCCAGCTGCTGTCACCGCTGTCCTTGGCTTTAGTTCTGCAGCTGAAATGCTGAGATTTTGGATCAGTGGTTCCCAAACAAGGCTGCACATTAGAGTCACTTTTAAATGTCATCTTTTAAAAATTCCACAGTCCAGGCCACAACCCAGGCCGGTGACATGATAGAGTTGGGGAGAGGGACTCAGGCCTGAGTCCTTTGGAGGCTCCCTAAGTGACCCCATAGGCAGTGGGGCTGGGAGCCTCTGCTTTACGGAGGAGTCCTGAATAACCTCCTAGAACAATTGGGAGTTCAAGCCTATCCTAAACTTATTCACAGCACTGTAGATCATGTTTCTTCACACAATCTTCCTCTTTTGTTTCTTGGAATGCAGCTGTAGCTGTTGCCTACTACATGCGGACCAAGTGTGATCTGTATTTAAAACTTGTCCCCATACATCTGTTCTAAATATTCTCCCCCACATAGGGTTTCCACTTTCTATAAGACAATGGGAGGCCTGGGCACTGCCCCCTCCGCCCCCTACCCTGCCCCAGACATGACCACCTATGAGGAAGGCCCAGGAGGCCAGCAGCTTTCTCACTTCCCCAAAACGCCCCTCCACCCACCGTATGCAGTCAGGACAGCAGGGCCCAAACACGGTTCAACATTCAGCCCACTTTGGTGTTTAAGGGTCAAACCCACACATGCACCATTCAGTGTGGGATCCTGGAGCGGATTTGGGAACAATGAAAGGATATTCGTGGAAAGTTGGTGAAACTCAAATAAAAGCTGTAGGTTAGCTCATTGTACCAATGTTAATTTCTTAGTTTTAATTATCCTACCATGATAAGGCTTCCCAGGTGGGACAGTGGTAAAGAATTCATATACCAGTGCAGGAGACCCAGGAGATACGGGTTCGATCCCTGCATTGTGAAGATCCCCTGGAGGAGTAAATGGCAACCTACTCTAGTGTTCTTGCCTGGAAAACTCCATGGACAGAGGAGCCTGGTGGACTGCAGTCCATGGGGTCACAAAGAGTCAGACACACATAACTTAGCAACTGGACAACAACAAATATATAATATATATTATAACATATATGTTAGCATACGGAAACCTGGGGGAAGGAAACTGTATTATCCTTCCTGCTGCTGCTGCTGCTGCTGCTGCTGCTGCTGCTGCTGCTGCTGCTACTGCTGAGTCATTTTAGTCGTGTCTGACTCTGTGCAACCCCATAAATGGCAGCCCACCAGGCTCCCTCATCCCTGGGATTCTCCAGGCAAGAACACTGGAGTGGGTTGCCATTTCCTTCTCCAATGCACAAAAGTGAAAAGTGAAAGTGAAGTTGCTCAGTCATGTCCGACTCTTAGCGACTCCATGGACTGCAGCCCACCAGGCTCCTCCGTCCATGGGATTTTCCAGGCAAGAGTACTAGAGTGGGTTGCCATTGCCTTCTCTGTATTATCCTTCCTACTTTTCTATAAATCCATAAATATTCCTAAATAAAAAGCTTATTTAAAAAGCATGTAGATACCCACACATAAATTATGGACCTGTGTTTTTCAGTAGGAAATGGTACAGGCTCTGGAGACAGATAACCTGCATTTAAAATTTCTCTCTGCCAGTTCCAAGTGAATGCTGCCACCTGTGTTATCTGGTCTGTTACGTGGGACTCCACCTCATGGCATTGCTGAGATGCTAGAGAAAGTTACAAGTTTCACTGCCCTCTGCCAAGCCTGGCACAGAGTAATCATTCAAAAGCTACTTTTACTTGCACTTCAGGAATAGAGCAAAAGTATCATCTTAAAGCCAAGGCACCTGGACATGGCCCTTGTAGGCAGTGAAAATGAAAGTGTTAGTCGCTCAGTCATGTCTCTTTTCAACCCCATGGACTGCAGCCTGCCAGGCTCCTCTGTCCATGGAATTTTCCAGGCAAGAATACTGCAGTGGGCCCCAATTCCCTTTGTCAGGGGATCTTCCCAAGTCAGGGATTGAACTGGGGTCTCCTGCACTACAGGCAAATTCTTTACCATCTGAGCCACCAGGGAAGCCTTGTAGACAGAACTTAAGGTAAAGATAAACCAGAGCAGGAGGACATTCTTGGAGGCCAACACACGCGGCATCTAGCATGGTATCCCTAGGGTAACCCACCCACTCTCATTGGCCAATACCTGCCCAACTCTCTGATCCAATGTCTTGAGTTCTCTTTCTTTCCTTTTTACCCCTGGATCTCCTTCCTCCAGGTGAAGCAAGTAATAGAGGAATTTAGCAACTAGAGACTTATAAAACCCGTGAAAGGGATTTGCTCTGAAATCACTGAGCAGCCTCTCTCCACAGTACTATTAATTCTCATAAACGATTGTCTTTTTGTTTCCATGTAAAGTGCTACTCAAAAATCTGATCACCATCTGAACCCCCTCAAGAGTGCTGTTAGCTCCAGATGGGTGTCGCTAATGAATTTTTTAACTGCTACCCTAATAAAATATGGATGAACTAGAAGGAGCCCTCTCTGTAGCTGTTACTTCAAAACAAGTTTCTGTTCTTATTTTTGCAGCAAAGAACCGTAAGCCCTCACATCCACTCTAACAAAAGAGCTTTGCGCAGACTTGTCCATCTGTAAAGTTCACAGTTAACCTTTTTCATGTTGTATTTTATGCACTGGCTTATTTTCATAGCTTTCTAAATGCCCCGCTTTGCATGCCAAATTTGAGATGTGTTTATTAAAAAAAATGCTCTTAAGTTGTCAGCACTTCACACCTAAGTAGTAGCCTGTCTTTCAAGGAAATATCTACTTTGCACTAAATTTTTATACTACTCAGAATTTAAGCCCATATCAAAGGTTTGTGCCACTTTAAATGCCTGTCCTTAAAAATGATACAAACAGCAAATGTCTGCTCTATGGTTCTATAGAAAACAAGAGGAAATTTGCTATTTTTTTCCACACTCCGGAGTGTGGAAATACTTGATGCCCTGGTGTGAAGAAATTAAATGATTCCTATGTTATAAAGATGCTCTAAGCCACTGTGAGCATGGGGGAGGGTGCTGAGGGTGACCTGTCACTTAACTGGGTCTTAGATGTAAGGAAATATTTTATAACAGAATATGATTGTCCTTCTTCTGCACTTGAGGATTCTTCTTTCAGAAAACTTTTCTAGTCTCACTTCATATTAAGATACTATATATAGCATCCAAGTTTTAAGAGGCCATCTCTCCATCCAGGAAACTCAAATCTTTCTGATTGATTCAAACGCCACTAGCATTTGGAGTGGATGAAAACCAGGCAGGGGCTGGACTGGAGTTAACCTCTGCACCACCTGCAAAGAAGGGGTTTGTTTAAACAGTCCTACTTTCTGGAAGACAGCAGTGGGGAATACTTAGGATGTTTAAGAGAGCAAACTGTTTTCAAGTACCCATTTACATTTACATAGCACAAACTCATTATACAGAATCCTTGTGTCTTCTTGCCTTTGGAGTGCCTCTTCACACTGGAATCAATGCGAACAAAGCAATACATTTTACTCTTAAGAATAAGTCTCCACGGATGCTTTGATGCTTAAATATCTCAAGTGTGCTTTGGTTATATCAATTTGTTTCCATACTGTAGAAAGCAACTAAACATCTTCACGCAACTCCTTTCGAAAGCTTTTGTTCTCAAAATGAGGTATTTTGCAATTTTTTTTTTAATAAAGATGAGATTCTATTGTCTCCACCAGTCACTACTATCAGGGAGGGTACAGAAAACTCTCAGATCAGGACCATCTGCCAAGGGGGGCAAAGAGCCGGAGATGCTGGCTGTGCCTCTGGAGGCTGGTGTTCAGAGCATGGTGATGACACCCCCAGATATCACAGCCAGGCCAGGCCAGTACGGAGCCAGGTCACCCAGGGGATCATTCCCACAGTCCAGGCTTCCCTGAGAGATGTGTGTGCATAGGGGATGCTACGGCCACAAGGCTCAGCATCCAGGAATGATAAGACTTGCTAAAAGAAGAATGACATTCTCGAGAGAGTCTGGGACTTCCCTGGTGGTACAGTGGATAAGACTCTGCCTGGCAATGCAGGGGACGTGGGTTCAATCCCTGGTCCTAGAAAATTCCACATGCCATAGAGCAACTAAGCCCACAGGCCACAACCACCGAGTCAGTGCTCTAGAGCCGGGGAGCTGCAACTACCGAGATTGCCGGCTGCAACTTCTGAAGCCCGTGCACCCTGGAGCCTGAGCTCCTCGACAGAGGAAGCCACTGCAATCAAAAGCTGCAGCACCACAACTAGAGTCGCCCCTGCTCCCGGAAACTAGAGAAAGCCCACGTGCAGCCACAAAGACTGAGCACAGCCAAAAACAAATGAAATAAGTACTTTTTAATAAAAGAGAGAGAGAGTCTGAACCTACCTCTGCCCCTCAGAGCTCCTTGGCTTGTCAAAGTAAACCTTCCTTGAACTTGGTTTTCTCACCTGGGAACTGTTAACAGTCTCCTCGCAATGGAGAGGCCCTAGAGAGCTTTGCTCTGAGCCACATCTGGCCGCACATGGACCACAACGTGGAGCTGCCTGTCTGCCCTGCAGACAGGAAGGTTCCCACCAATCCCCACCCTCTCCCCGAGCTTGGAAGGGTGAAAACAGTGCTTTTTGTCCTCTGTCCTCCTAGTCAGTGTTCCCTACTCCCCCGCCGGGGAGCATCTCTGTATTAGCATCTTTCTCCAGATTAGACCCACACAGTGTGTAAGATGTCAGTTTTTGTTGATGAGCGCATTCCAGTCCTGCCTTCCGGGCATTGCAGCCATGTCACCGTGGAGCCACAATGTCTACAGACAAGCCCTGTGTTTCCTCCAAGGATGACTAACCTCATCTGTCAAGGATGAGGCTCCCAGTTCAAGACTAAGAGAGAGGATCTGGCTGCACAAACAAGAGCTGGATTCTGTCAGCTCCCATCTACGAGACGTGAGAAAGTGACTCACCCACCTATACCTCAGTTTGTTTGTGTATAAAATAGGCATAGGGACTTCCCTGGTGGCCCTGTGCTTAAGAATCCACCTGCCAATGCAGGGGACATGGGTTTGATCCCTGATCTGGGAAGATCCCACACACTGCAGGGCAACTAAGCCCATGAGACACAGTTACTAAGTCCACGCACACTACAGTCCATGCTCCTCAACAAGAGAAGCCCCTGCAATGAGAAGCCTGTGCACCACAACTAGAAAGTGGCCCCCAGGGAGTGAAAGAGACCCAGCACAGCCAAAAACAAAGAAGGAAAGGCCAGAATCCCCATACCTTGAAGGACTGTTCCGAAGATACGATAAAATCACTGACATGTATTTCCAAAAGCCCATTAGAGTTTGTGATTAGTGGTGACACAGGCTCAAAAAACTAGCATCTTTCCTCAAGTGCTTGGGCACCAGAAGACATCATTGTACTCTAATAGTATCTTACAATTTTCCTGAACTGTGTTACTTACGTTATTCAGTTTTTCCAAGAGTCTGCTGCTTCAGACTTAGTTTTGTGCTGTTGTTGTTGTTGTTTTCTCTTCTTTTCTTTTTCTTTAAATGTTTTTTAATTTTGTTTTTACTTTATTCTGCGTTACAGCACTGTATTGGTTGTGCCATACATTGACATGAATCAGCCACAGGTGTACACAAGCTCCCAATCCTGAAACCCCCTCCCACCTCCCACCCCATATCATCTCCCTGGATCATCCCCGTGCTCCAGCCCCAAGCATCCTGTATCCTGTATCGAACATAATAAGGTAGAAGACAGCAAAGAGAAAATAAATGGGTGACTATAAAAGCACAGAAGCCCATGGAAATTCTCAAATTATCAGAAAGATATCAGACATCTGTAAGCAATTTCTGACAAATGTAAGAAACTCCTAAAGATTTTAATTGACTATATTTTCCCCTAGAGGTACAGAAATGCTTGCCATGTGCATGCCTCGACCAGCCACTGCTTTGAAAACTTTCTCATGTAACTTAAGGGAACTATTAAGGGAAAGAATGACATTTCACACTTTTTTCAGAACACTCAGAATCAAGGGTTTTGTCCCTCTCTCTCTTCATTTACCTTTTTAGTCTTTGGGCAATTTTTCTCAACATCCATTGATATCCAAAGGCCGACTCCTTTTTTAAAAACGTGTTTAATAGCAAAAACAAACTAGATGAGTCTGTTTTTCTCTAGAATGGGTTTTAAAACTTGAGTTAACTCTCACTAAGGGAATAGAGCTTCCTCTGTACACAGGTTATTTTGAAACAAATGAGGCAATCCTGGGTAATAAATTGGCTTTAATTCACTTATTAACTGAAGGAACGTGAAAATGAGATCAGACAACTGCTGAGGTGTTCTTTAAGCAATCTGGGAAAACAGGAGACACTCCAACAGACTGGAAACACAAAAGCACCCTCCCGGGTTCTAAAAAGGGAAATAGACCCTTTCTGCAAATTGAAGCCTAGCAATTGCAAATCAATGTGCAGGACACAGACACCAAATGAGCTGCCAAAGGTTAATCACAGGGATGTTATATGAACACTTACAAATGGAGGACGCCTACACGGTTTATTGAAAGTAAGTCGTGTCTGGACTCCCCTTGTGGTCCAGTGGTTAAGAATCCACCTTGCAATGCAGGGGACATGGGTTCCATCCCTGGTCAGGGAACTAAGATCCCACATGCCGGGGAACAACTAAGCCCACGGTCACAGCTAGAGAGTCTGCATCCCAACAAAAGATCCCACAAGCCACAACTAAGGCTAGATGCAGCCAAATAAATAAATGCTTTATTTAAAAAGTGAATCGTGTCCAACTAGCTTTATTTAAGCAAGAACTAAGAAAAAGAAAAAGACAGTAGAGAGAGATCAGTCAAGATAGCAGAGCAGAAGAACCCTGAGCTCACCTCCTCTCATTGGCACACCAAATCACAACTGTATTTATGGGACAATAAGCAATGAAAAATACCTCCCACAGCCAAAAGACATAAAGAAGGAAATACCACAAGACAGCTAAGGAGGGATGGACTCATGACATAGTCAAGTCCCTCCTCCCATCCTGGGTGGGTAACACACAAGCTGGAAAAGGTTGTGATCACAACTGCAGAGGTTCTTCCAAAGGAATGAGGGGTCTGAGCCCCACATCAGGCTCCCTAGTCCAAGGGTCCTGCCTGGGAAGATAAGCCCCCATAGCGTTTGGCTTTGAAAGACCAGCAGGGCATACTTTTGGGAGTCTCAGAGGGCTGAGGAAACAGAGACTCCACTTTTAAAGGGATCACACAAAATCTCATATGTTCTGGGTCCTGGGGCAGAAGCATTGCTTTCATGGGAGCCTGGGTCAGACCTACCTGCTGATTCTCAGAGAGTCTCCTAAAGAGGCAGGAGGCAACTGCAGCTCACCCTGGGGACACAGACTCTGGTGGCAGGTGTTTGAGGTGAGCTCTTTTTTCTACCATGTGGACACTGATGCCAGCAAAAGCCACTGTTGAACCCTCCCTCTAGCTCATTAGCCCCAGGACCCAGCCCTGCCCTAGCCCAACAGCCTACAGGCACCAGAGCTGAGATGCCTCAAGCCACACAACTAACTGGGCAGAGACACAGCCGCACTCACCAGCAAACAAGCTGCCTTAAGACTCCTTGAGCCACAGACACCTCTGGACACGGCCATGTCCCCTGGAAGGCCCAGGACCCAGATCCACCTACCAGTGGGCAGGCACCAGCCCCTGGGCCCAGGCTAGCCCTCCAAGGAGCCTGCTCTAGCCTCCAGACCGGCCTAACCCACCAGGGTACAGACACCACACACAAGAAAACCACAGTCTCAGGGCCTGTGGAACCAACTTGCCCACTGTGACAGACTGGACTCTGGCCCCACCCACTAGCGGGACACCCAAAATCCTGTACCCAACTATGTCTAGTAACTGACCCCCACACACCAACAGTCCAATACCACTTCAGCAAGTCCTGGGCCCTACAACCAGACTCAAGACAAGCTCTGCCCACCAGTAGACCCAGCACTAATCCCAGGACCTGGCTTCACCCACCAACAAAGTGGCAATTGCCTGAGAGTCTCCTAGATCATGACTCCAACCGTCAGTGAGCCAGCAGTGGCCCTGGGGCCCTCCTGGGTTTGGCAGTCAGTCACCCCATGACCTGGCCCCTGCCAACAAGTGGCCTGCAGCCTTCATACAACGCAGATCCTGGCAACCAATCAAACTGGGAGCCAACCAAGCCTACCAGACTACCCACATAGTCAGCCCCCCACAACAGAAGGACCCAAGCTGCCCTCATAGAAGGAACCCCTAGAGCATACTGCTTGGGTAACAAGAGGGCAATGCAGTGCTGGGACACAGAACGTCTCCTACAGCAAGCCACTTCTCCAAGGTTGGGAAACACAACCACCAGATACATAAAAATAAAAACAGCAAGTTAGGGGAAAAGGTGAAAGGGGAACACGTTCCATAAAGGAGAGAAGCCCAGAAGAAGAATGAAATGAAGTGGAGACAGGCAGTCTACCAAGTAAAGAGTTCAAGGTAATGATCCTGAGTGCATGCCAAGTCACTTCACTCATGTGCAACTCTGTGCAACCCTATGGACTGAGGCCTTCCAGGCTCCTCTGTCCATACCTTTCAGAACAGTACTGGAGTGGGTTGCCAAGCCTCTTCCAAGAACAGTTATAAAGATGACCAAAGAACTTGGGAGAAGAATGGATACACAGAACAAGAAGTTAGAAGTTTTTAACAGAGTCAGAAAGTAAAAGAACAACCAAATAGAGATGAAGAATACAATAAGAGAAATGAAAAGTAAACTAGAAAGAATCAACAGCATACTAAAAGATACAGAAAAATGGATCAGTGGTCTGGAAGACAAGAGTGGTGGAAATTACTGAAGCTGAACAGAAAAAAGAAAGAAAGGAAATGGGGACAGTTTAAGAGACCTCTGGGACAACATCAAGCATACCAACATTCACATTATAGAAGTCTCAGAAGGAAGAAAGAGAGAGAGGACCTGAGAAAATATTTGAAGACATTATAGCTGAAATACTCCCTAACATGGGAAAGGAAAAAGTCACCCAAGTCCAGAAAGCACAGAGACTTCTATTCAGGATAAGGTCAAAGAAAAACATACCAAAACACACTGTAACTTAAATGGCAAAAGTTAAAGAGAGAATATTAAAAAGCTGCAATGGAAAAGCAACAAATAATATACAAGGAAACTCCCATAAAGCTATTAGCTTATTTTTCAGCAGAATCTCTACAGATCAAAAGGGAATGGCATGATATATTTAAAGTAATAAGAGGAGGAAATCTATAACCAAGAATACTCTATCCACAAGGTTCCAATTCAGATTTGATGGAGAAATCAAAATCTTTACAGACGAACAAAAACTAAAAGAGGTCAGCACCACCAAACCAGCTTCACAAAAAAATGCTAAAGGAACCTCTTTAAAGTTAAAAAGAAAACGCTAAAACTAGAAACATGAACATTACAAAAGAGAAGGCTCATCAGTAAAGGCAAACATATAGTAAAGGTACAAAACTATCCGTGCACAAAGCTAGTAGGAAGGTTAAAAGACAGAAGTGGTAAAATCATCCATACCCACAATAAGCAGTTAGGGGATACGAAAAACAATTTGATGTAAATCATGGTATTAAAAACAGTAATTGTGATGGGAGGAGAGTACAAATGCAAGGTTATGAAAAAGAATTTGAAATTAACAGATTTTATATTAAAGAATGAAATGAGAATACTCTCTAACACCATATACAAAAATAAACCAAAATAGATTAAAGACCTACATGTAAGCCCAAAACCATAAAACTCCTAGAAGAAAACAAAGGCAGAACTCTCTTTGACATAACCCGTAGAAATATTTTGGGGGATCTGCCACCTAAAGCAAAGGAAATAAAAGCAAAACTAAACAAAAGGGACCTAATTAAACTTAAAAGCTTCTGCACAGCAAAGGAAATCATCAATGATAAGAAAAGACAACTACTGAATGGGAGAAGATATCCGCAAATGATATGACTGGTAATAAGTTAATATCCAAAATATATAAATAGCTCATGTAACTCAACATAAAAAAAATACATATATATAAATAAATGGGCGTAAGGTGTGAATAGACATTTTTTTCCAAAGAAGACATACAGATAGTCAACAGGCACATGGAAAGATGCTTAGCATTGTTAATCATCAGAGAAATGCTAATTAAAACCACAATGAGGTATCACCTTACACCTATTAGACTGGCTATCATCAAAATGAACACAAATAACAAACTTGGTGAGGATGTGCGGGAAAAGGAACTCTCAAACACTGTTGGTGGCAATGTAAATTGCTGCAGCCACTATGAAAAACAGTTTAGAGAATCCTCAAAAACCTAAAAATAGAACTTCCATTCAGTTCAGTCGCTCAGTCGTGTCCGACTCTTTCTGTAAAATAAGGTAGCCATAGGTGCATGGGTTTATTTCTGGGCTTTCTATCTTGTTCCATTGATCTGTATATCAGTATGGTACAGTAGTACTTACCATACTGTCTTGATGACTGTAGCTTTGTGGTATAACCTGAAGTCAGGAAGGTTGATTCCTCCAGCTCTATTCTTATTTTCTCATAGCTTTTTTCAAATAGCTTTGGCTATTTGGGGTCTTTTGTTTTTCCATAAGAACTGTGAAATTTATTGTTTTAGTTCTGTGAAAAAAATTCCACTGGTAATTTGATAGGGATCACATTAAATCTGCAGATTGCACTTGGTGGTATAGCCATTTTCACAGTATTGATTCTTCCTACTCAGGAATATGGAATATCTCTCCACCTGTTTATGTCTTGATTTCTTTCATAACAGACATATAAGGAGAAATTGATAGTAACACAATAATAGTAGGGGACCCTAACACCCCATTCACACCAATGGACAGATCGTCAAGATGGAAAGTTAGTAAGGAAACACGTGTCTTAAATGATACATTAGACGAGACAGCTCTCATTGATGTCTTCAGGACACTCCATCCAAATGCAGAAGAATATACCATCTTCTCAAGCGCACAAGGAATATTCTCCAGTATAGGACACACCTTGGGTCACAAATCACACCTCAGAAAATTTAAGAAAATTGAAATCGTATCAGGCATCTTCTCTGACCACAATGCTATGAGACTAGATATCGATTACAGGAAAAAAAGTGTAAGAAACACCCAACACATGGAGACCAAACAAGCTGTTTCTAAGTAACCAACGGGTTACTGAAGAAATCAAAAGGAGAATTTAAAAAAATTTCTAGAAACAAATGACAATGAAAACATGACAACTCAAATCCTATGGAACGCAGTGAAAGCAGTCCTAAGAGGGAAGTTAATGGCGATACAATCCTACCTCAAGAAACAACAAAAACATTGAATAGACAGCCTAACTTTACACCTAAAGAAACTGGAAAAAGAAGAACCCCCCCCCCCCCGCCAAATTAGTAGAAGGAAAGAAATCATAAAGATCCAAGCAGAAATTAATGAAAAAGAAGTAAAAGAAACAATAGTAGAGGTCAATAAAACTAAAAGCTGCTTCTTTGAGAAGATAAACAAAATTGACAAAGCTTTAGCCAGACTCATCAAGAAAATAAGAGGGAAGAATCAAATCAACAAAATCAGAAATGAAAGAGGAGAGGTTTCCACAGACAATGCAGAAACATAACGGATTATAAGAGACTGTCATGAGCAGCTATATGGCAATAAAATAACCTGGAAGAAATGGACAGAGTCTTAGAAAAGCTCAATCTTCCAAGACTGAACCAGGAAGAAATAGGAATTATGAAAAAGCCAATTACAAGAACTGAAATTGAAGCTGTGATCAAAAATCTCCTCCCAAATCAAAAGCCCAGGACCAGATGGCTTCACAGGAGAATTCCATCAAACATTTAGAGAAGAGCTAATGCCTATCTTTTAAAAATTCTTTCAAAAAATTACAAAGGAAAGAACACTTCCAAATACATTCTACAAGGCCACCATCACTCTGATATCAAAACCAGATGAAGATAACACACAAAAAACTACATGCCAGTATCACTGATGAACATAGATGTAAAAATCCTCAACAAAACATTAACAAGCAGAATTCAGCAACACATCAAAAGCTCATGCACCATGATCAAGTTGGGTTTATTCCAGGGATGCAAGGATTCTTCAGTATACACAATCAATGTGATACGCCAGATTAACAAATTGAAAGATAAAAAGCATATGATAATAGAAGCAGAAAAAACCTTTGACAAAATTCAGCACCCATTTATGATTAAGACTCTTCCAAAAAATGGGTATAGAAGAAACCTGCATCAGCATAGTGGAAGCCATCATGATCAGCCTCCAGCAAACACTGTCCTCAGTGGAGAAAAGCCGAGAGCGTCCCTCTAAGACCAGGAGCAAGACAAGGGTGTGCACTCTCACCACTGCTGTTCAACGTAGTTCTGGAAGGCCTAGCTACAGCAATCAGAGAAGAAAAAGAAGTAAAAGGAATCCAGATCAGAAAAGAAGTCAAGTTCTCACTGTTTGCAGATGACATGATACGGTACACAGAAAATCCTAAAGACAGTATCAGAAAATTACTAGAGCTAATCAGCGACTTTAGCCAAGTTCCAGGATACAAAATCAACACACAGGAAGCACTCGCATTTCTGTATACTAACAATGAAAAATCAGAAAGAGAAATGAAGGAATCAATCCCATTCACCACTGCAACAAAAATAATTAAATATCTAGGAATAAACTCACCTAAGGAGACAAAAGAACGGTACACAGAAGATAGTTGCTCTGATTTTTATATGTTTTTCTTGTGCTTATTTTGGATTTAATTTGTCTTCCTTTTTCCAGTTTCTTAAAGTGGAAGCTTGGGTGACTGGTTTTAGATCTTTCTTCTTTTCTAATGTATGCATTCAATGCTATAAATTTCCATTAAGCACCATTTCCCTTGTATCTTGAAAATTTGTTTAGCTGGATTTTATGTTCATTTAGGTCAAAATATTTTAAAATTTCTCACAAGACTTCTGTTAGACCCACAAATTATTTAGAAATATGTGGTTTAACCTCCCAGGATTTGGGGGTTTTCCAGCTATCTTTTAGTTACAGATTCCTAGTTTACTTTCACTGTGAGTTGAGAGCACATATTGTATGGTTTCTATTATTTTAAATTTGTTAAAGTGTGTTTCATGGTCCAGAATGCGACCTGTCTTGGTGAATGTTCCTGGTGAGGCTGAGAAGAATTCTGCTGTTGTTGACGGCACAGTCTAGAAATGTCAATTAGACCCAGTTGATGGGCGCTGATATTCAGTTCAGCTGTCGCCACTAATTGCCTGCCTGGCAGGTCTGCCAGCTGCTCACTGAGGAGCGGCAAAGTCCAGCAGGAACGGCCGATTCAGGCAATTTCTCCTTGCAGTTCTGTCAGCTTTTGCCTGAGGCATTTTGGGGCTTTGCTGCTTTGCACAGTCACATTCATGATTGTTATATATATTTGAGAATGTACCATTTAATAATTACGCAGTGCCCCTCTTTACTGATAATTTTCCATGTTATAAAGTCTGCATTGTCTGAAATTAAACTACTCAAACTTTCTTTTGATTCCTGTTAGCATGACATATATTTCTTCTTTCCTCCCCTTTCATCTAGCTGTGTCTTTATTTAAGGTGAGTTTTTTTGTAGACAGCATACAGCTAGGCCTCATTTCTAATCAACTCTGACAGTCTTTGCCTTATAACTGGTGTATATTAAGATCATTGATATTTAAAGTGGTTACTGATATAATTGGATTAATCTACAATTTTTGTTACTGTTTTCTATTCATTGCCCTTTATGAGTATTTTTTTCTTATTTGCTTGTTTTTTCATCTTCCATGCTCGTCTTTCTTCTCTGGTTTTAGTTTATCTTTTTATGTGATTTAATTTTATCATCTCTAAGCATATTAATTGTATTTCTTTAAAATGACTTTTTTTAGTGGTATCCCTTGAGTTTGTAATATACTTTAAGACCAATTCATGTGCACTTTCAAAGGACACATTCCTGCAAAGAGTAACCACAAGACAGGCAGAACACAAGGAAAACAAAAGCACTGAAGCCGAGAGCTTTGGGTTTGCCTCCCAACTGAAGACAGGCATTCCTGGGGTCCCGTCTGCTCAGGCCTTGGTGTCTTCATCTGTAAAATGGGAAAGCTGGCTGAGACAGTCTCTCAAGCCTGACTCTGTTTCCCAACACTTTGCAATTTGAACAAGTCTTTAGGGGAATATGTTGAAGTATAAAAGTGTCCTTTCGAGTAAGTTTTATTTTGTAAAGTTAAAAAAAATAACAAAACCAACACTAAACCACTAGTAACATAAGTGCCTTATAACAGAGTACCCCCAGTAAACCCTAATGGTCTTTATGTCATTCAGCTTATTCGTCCCTCAGCTATAAAAATGTACCACTTCTTCTACTATTTTGAGCAAAGTGTCGTGTTAGATCAACTAGAAATAAAAATTAAAAATTTTAATTTACCTTCAGTTATACCTTCTTTAACACTCTTCTTTATAGAGGTTCAGATTTCTAACCTATGGCATATTTCTTTTTTCTGAAGAATTTATTTTAACATTCCTTGCAAGGCAGAACTATTTGCAGCAAACGCCCTCAGTTTTGCTTGTCTGAGAAAGCCTTGGATATTGGAGGCTAGAATTTCTCGTGTTCGTGGCTAACCAGTCTGTTGTTCCATGTCCAGTTATAATTGTTTCTTCCTGACCTGCACATAGGATTCTGAGGAGGCAGATCAGGTGGTCTGATATTCCAGTCTCTTTCACAGTTTTCCAGAGTTTACTGTGATCCACAGAGTCAAAGGCTTTGGCATAGTCAATAAAAAAATAGATGTTTTTCTGGAACTCTCTTGCTTTTTCCATGATCCAGCAGATGTTGGCAATTTGATCTCTGGTTCCTCTGCTTTTTTGAAAACCAGCTTGAACATCTGGAAGTTCACAGTTCATGTATTGCTGAAGCCTGGCTTGGAGAATTTTGAGCAATTTACTAGCGTGTGAGTTGAGTGCAATTGTGCAGTAGTCTGAGCATTTTTTGGCATTGCCTTTCTTTGGGATTGGAATGAAAACTGACCTTTTCCATTGGAAATGGTCAAGATAGGTTGAGGGCAGAGCTACAAGGTTGAAGAAATTTGTCATCGGTACTGGTTCCTTGTCTACCCTGCCTGCTGATCCAGACTCCAGGGTAGGTTCACATTCAGAGATGTTTCATCTCATCATCATTGTAGCTGTTCTTTTCCTCTTGGTGTTTTAGGAACATTAAGAAACCAGTAGTTCTTACCTGGCAATATTTTCTATCATCTGGAAACTTAACAAGATAATAATAATAAAAAAAATGCAACAAAAAACAGGGTCTGGGTTCTTTTCCCCGACATGATTTAAATTAACTGGATTGGGGTTGGACCCAGACATTGGCAGTTTAAATTAAAAAAAAAAAAAAGTCCCTTAGGTGGTTTTACTGTGTAGCTAAGATTGAAAAGTAACCAACTTAAAAATATATCTTTCTCAAAAGTTGAATACTGAGAAATCAAAGCTTGAAAGGAAAGGAATGCTGTTCTAACTAGCTCAATTTCAGATATCAGTGGGTTGGGAGGTCCCCAGAATTTGCACCGATCTAGTTTTAGTGGCACTCAGAGAGGAGGTACTCAAGTATTTGCTGCAGGGATAAATGAATTCCCAGTCACCCAGTCATGTCTGACTATTTCTGATCCCTTGGACTGCAGCATGCCAGGCTTCCCTGTCCATCACCAACTCCTGGAGCTTGCTCAAACTCATGTCCATTGAGTGAGCAATGCCATCCAACAATCTCATCCTCTGTTGTCCCCTTCTTCCATCTTCAATCTTTCACAGCATCAGGGTCTTTTCCAGTGAGTCAGTTCTTCACAT
>SJYC01059084.1:0-23078 GCA_006408675.1 Madoqua kirkii
GGAGTTGGTAATGGACAGGGAGGCCTGGCATGCTGTGGTTCACGGGGTCGCAAAGAGTTGGACACAACTGACTGACTGAACTGAACTGAACTGAATCGAAAGGAGAATATTTTCCAAATCTTTGCTTTACTGACCTCAGGCCCATCCTTATTGTTTCTCTTTCAAAAAAGTTAATTGACTTCAGATTTGCTGCAATCTTAGATTACCTTGGAAATAAATATCACAGCATTTAACACTCAATAGCATTTAGTTGACTAAGCAATGTAGTAATTAATTAACTGGGATTCTTAAAATGAGGTTCTAACATGATGTGCTTTGCTTCTTTTAGTAATGTAAACCAAGGCAACTGTCAAAAAGAAATTTCTTCTTCTATGGTTATATCCAGATACTCTGTAATAAACTGATTGAAAAAATATCAAACAACACACATCTATTAGAAAATCCTAGCTCATGTATCTTTGTAAATTTTTGAAAGCATTAATACAGCCTCTGGAGTCAGAGTACTGACTTTAAATCTTCATCTAAAATATAGATAGAAATAAAACCAAACTCACAATGTGTTATCGTGAATAGATGAGATGCAGATACAGAGCACTTAGAGAAGTGTCAGGCATATAGGAAAGCATTCAATATATGTTAGATACTATTGTTTTATTATTTTATTATTGCTCTGCAACAAATTATATTGTATTTAACTACACTATCCCATGGCTTTCCTGCTGGCTCAGTGGTAAAGAATCTGCTTGCAATGCAAAAGACATAAGAGATGCAGATTCAATCCCTGGGTTGGGAAGATCCCCTGGAGGAGCGCATAGCAACCCACTCCAATATGCTGACTGGAAAATCCCATGGACAGAGGAGCTTGGCAGGGTAGCATATTCCATAGTGCCACAAAGGGTTATACCTGACTGAAGCAATTTACCACCAATATATATATTGGTGGTAAATTAGCAAAAGTGGTATATTAGCAAAAGAGAGAGCATGCTATATATGCATGTATATGTATTATATATATATATATATATATATATATGCAATGTGTGTATGTGTGTGTGTGTGTGTGTGTGTGTGTGTGTGTGTGTGTGTGTGTGTGGATTGGATAAGAAAATGTCAACCCACTCCAGTACTCTTGCCTGGGAAATCCAATAAACAGAGGAGTTTTACAGGTATAGTCCATGGGGTTCCAAGAGTAGGACAAAACTTAGTGACTTAACTGACCACTAAAAAATGTTTATATATACACATATAATATATACAAATATGTGATATATTATACTACACACTAAATTTCTTCACTTCCCAGAAAAAGTAACTGGGGCTTAGTGTAGTTCCAGAAATTGCTAGTGTTATAGGAATGCATGTTTTGGACTTGTGACTCAAACCTAAGCAACTGACATAATGCTATATCACTTTTGTCCATGCACTTGTAAACTGTGAGTTTTTCCAGAGAGGGATTCTTTCTCTGATTTAAGTCACTTCAGTCATGTCTCCTTTTGACCATAAAGCCATAGCTCACAATGGCAGGATAATTCTTTACCACTGGCACCACCTGGAAAGCCCCTCTTTCTCTAATAGACAAATCTTATGATTTGAAGAATCAAGGAAATGCACAGGAACTATTTCTGGTTTACCAGGAAAATAAAGAAAAGAAGTGGGAAGCAAATATTGGTAAGATTGAAATTGAAAAACCAAAGTCCCAAGTGTCTGGTAGACAAATTAATATAAATATGCAAAATAGATTAGGTAGAAGAATGATGGGGCTCATGCTTAAGTAGAGAGTATCAATTTATATCACTTTGATTATTTTCATGTAGAAATGTGAGTACAATACAACTGTAACCAATTTCTCACCAAGAGCCTGACATCCACATATTTATCTGATTTTAAAAATAGAGATTATTTCAAAATGGTTCAAATCACTATAAACATGTAAACAAAGCAGTTCTACAGACTGAATTTGGCCAATAGGCCACCAGTACATAATCTCTCTAAAATAAATTGTGAAGCACAGATCCCCGAGTGATGAATTTCTGGCAAACAATTGTATTCATATGGAACTAAATACTTTTGAGTAGCAGCTTCCTAAATAAGTTTCTCATACATGAAGAGGTGCACTCACTGAAGAAATTTCACTTGACGACTCAGCCTAACTCGGATAGTGAATGCATTGCAGTCAAACTAGGAGATGGAAAAGGAGCTCTAGTTGCCCATACTTGTGAATGCTCTTGTAGTCTTGCTTTTTCAAGAGCACATAAGACACCCTGGAGTAAGGCCCTGGTCATTGATTCACTCACTTATCATATATTCCCCAATTTCATCCCCCAAAAAATGTCCATCCATCTTTTATACCTATTTTGTTCTGACTTCTTGATTTACCTGGAGTGGAATATTGTAATGGACATCTCTCTCCTAGATGAAATTCTGAAAGCAAAACAAAACAAAATCCTTGCCCAGTCTTTTCCTACTCTCTCTAGTTATTTAGAATCCAACTTCATCCTAAATAGATATCGAGGCAAAAAAAAAAAAAAGAAAAAAGCACTACCTCTTGCCTCACAAGCATTTATTTTGCCTGAAGATTTCTACAGTTGAACTTCAATCACTTGATTGCCTACCTCAATGCTGACAGTAGCAAATGATTAAGATACACTATTTAACACGAACATTGCTATTTCTACCACGATTTTTGTTTTGATTGTCACATAGTGTAACCCTGAATGAAAGTGAAAGTTGCTCAGTCATGTTTGACTCTTTGCGACTCCATGGACTGTATAGTTCATGGAATTCTCCAGGCCAGAAACCTGGAGTGGGTAAATTTTCCTTTCTCCTGGGGATCTTCCCAATCCAAGAATCAAATCAAGGTCTCTTGCATTGCAGTCCGATTCTCTACCAGCTGAGCCACAAGGGAAGCCCAAGAATACTGGAGTGGGTAGCCTATTCCTTCTCCAGTTGATCTTCCTTACCCAGGAATCAAACCAGAGTCTCCTGCATTGCAGGCAGATTCTTTACCAACTGAGCTATGAAGGAAGCTCTGTAACCTTGAGGTATGTATTTAAATTTTGATATTTTATGCATACAGACAACAAAACCATTACACCATGTCATACAAAAAAAATATATTTAGAGCTATAATACAAAAAGAAACATGTAACCCAGTGTTCATTGCAGTGCTATTAACAATAGACAGGACATAGAGGCAACCTAAATGTCCATTAACACATGAACGGGTAAAGAAGATGTAGTACATGTATATATTGGAATGTTACTCAGTCATAAGAAGGAATGAAAGTAGGTCATTTCTTATGATGTGAAAAAAACATGGAGTCTGTCATAAGGCGTACAGTAAGTCAGAAAGAGAAAAACAAATATCCTATACTGAGGAAGATATACAGAATCTAGAAAAATGGTACTATTGAATCTTTGCAGGGCATATAGACCAAGACATAGAGGATGGACTTCTAGGCACAGAGGGAGAAGGGGAAGGTGACATGAATTGAGAGAGTAATATTGAGTTCTATACATTGCAATGTTTAAAATGATTAATGGGAAACTGCTTAATAGTACAGGAAGCTCAGCTCAGAGCTCTGTGATGATCTAGATGGTTGAGACAAGGGGTTGGAGAGGAAGGCTTAATAGGGAATATACAAATATCCATATATATAGCAGATTCACATTGTTGTACAGTAGAAACTAACACAACATTTTAAAGCAATTAAACTCAATAGAAAAGAAACAACAGATGGTAAATGCCAGAACTAAAATAAAATCAGAGTTCTTTCCTTCATCTCAAAAATAATAAAATACTTAGAAATATATCTATCCAAAGAAACAAAAAAAAACTATATATAAAAAACTATAAAACATCACTGATGAAAGAAATCAAAGAAGATACAAATAAATGGAGAAATATACCATGTTATTGGATTAGAAGAATCAATATAGTGAAAATGAATATACTACCTAAATCAATCTATAGATTCAATGCAATCCCTATTAAATTACCAATGGTATTTTTCACAGAATTAGAACAAATAATTTAACAATTTGTATGGAAACACAAAAATAAAACCTCAAATAGCCAAAGCAATCTTGAGAAAGAAGAATGGAACAGGAGAAATCATCCTGCCTGACTTCAGGCTCTACTACAAACCTACAGTCATCAACACAGTATCAGTTTAGTTCAGTCGCTCTTTCATGTCCAACTCTTTGGGACCACATGAATTGCAGCATGCCAGGCCTCCCTGTCCATTATCAATATCCAGAGTTCACCCAAACTCTTGTCTAATGAATTGGTGATGCCATCCAGCCATTTTATCCTCTGTCGTCCCCTTCTCCTCCTACCCCCAATCCCTCCCAGAATCAGAGTCTTTTCCAGTGAGTCAACTCTTCACATGAGGTGGCCAAAGTATTGGAGTTTCAACTTTAGCATCAATCCTTCCAAAGAACACCCAGGACTGATCTCTTTTAGAATGGACTAGTTGGATCTCCTTGCAGTCTCAAGAGTCTTCTCCAACACCACAGTTCAAAAGCATCAATTCTTCAGCACTCAGCTTTCTTCACAGTCCAACTTTCACATGCAGACATGACCACTAAAAAAAAAACATAACCTTGACTAGATGGACCTTTTTTGGCAAAATAATGTCTCTGGTTTTCAATACATTATCTAGTTTGGTCACTTTACTTCCAAGGAGTAAGTGTCTTTTAATTTTATGGCTGCAATCAATATGTGTAGTGATGTTGGAGCCCCTAAAATTAAAGTCTGACACTGTTGTCACTATTTTCCCATCTATTGCCCATGAGGTGATGGGACCAGATGCCATGATCTTCATTTTCTGAATGTTGAGTTTTAAGCCAACTTGTTCAATCTCCTCTTTCACTTTCACCAAGAAGATTTTCAGTTCCTCTTCACTTTCTGCCATAAGGGTGTGTTATCTGCATATCTGAGGTTATTGATATTTTCTCCTGGCAATCTTGATTCCAGCTTGTGGTTCCTCCAGCCCAGCGTTTCTCATGATGTACTCTGCATATAAGTTAAATATGGAATTCCCATTGAGCTATTTCAAATCCTGAAAGAGGATGCTGTGAAAGTGCTGCACTCAATATGCCAGCAAATTTGGAAAACTCAGCAGTGGCCACAGGACTTGTAAAGGTCAATTTGCATTCCAATCTCAAAGAAAGGCAATGCCAAAGAAAGCTCAGACTACTGCACAATTGAACTCATCTCACAAGTTAGTAAAGTAATGCTCAAAATTATACAAGCCAGGCTTCAGCAATACATGAACCCTGAAATTC
Source organism: Madoqua kirkii (assembly GCA_006408675.1). NCBI lineage: Eukaryota > Metazoa > Chordata > Mammalia > Artiodactyla > Bovidae > Madoqua > Madoqua kirkii. Next base: position 5,290 of record SJYC01059084.1, read on the forward strand.
CAGATGTTGAAGCTCGGTTTAGAAAAGGCAGAGGAACCAGAGATCAAATTGCCAGCATCCACTGGATCATGGAAAAAGCAAGAGAGTTCCAGAAAAACTTCTATTTCTGCTTTATTGACTATGTCAAAACCTTTGACTGTGGATCACAATAAACTGTGGAAAATTCTGAAAGAGATGGAAATGTCAGAACACCTGACCTGCCTCTTGAGAAACCTATATGCAGGTCAGGAAGCAACAGTTAAGACTGGACATGGAAAAACAGACTGGTTCCAAATAGGTATGATACTGGCATAAAGACAGATTAGAGGGAAACATAGGCAAACTCTCTGACATAAATTACAGCAGGATCCTCTATGACCCACCTCCCAGAGTAATGGAAATAAAAGTAAAAATAAACAAATGGTGCTTAGTTAAACTTAAAATCTTTTGCACAAAGAAGGAAACTATAAGCAAAGTGAAAACACAGTTTTCAGAACGGGGGAAAATAGTAGCAAATGAAGCAACTGACAAATAATTAATCTCAAAAATGCACAAGCAACACCTGCAGCTCAATTCCAGAAAAATAAATGATCCAGTCAAAAAATGGGCCAAAAAACTAAACAGAGAGTTCCTCAAAGAAGACATACAGATGGCTAACAGACACATGAAAAGTTGTTCAACATCATTTGTTATCAGAGAAATGCAAATCAAATTCACATGAGGTACCATCTCACACCAGCCTGAATGGCTGCTATCTAAGAATCTACAAACAATAAACCCTTGCAAACTAGTACAGCCACTATGGAGAACAGTGTGGAGATTCCTTAGAAAACTTGAAATAGAACTGCCTCACAACCTAGCAATCCCATTGCTGAGCATACACACAAAGGAAACCAGAATTGAAAAAGACACATGTACCCCAATGTTCATCACAGCACTGTTTATAATAGCCAGGACATGGAAGCTACCTAGATGTATGTTGGAAGATGAATGCATAAGAATGTCATGGTACATATACACAATGGAATATTACTCAGCCATTAAAAAGAATAGTTTTGAATCAGTTCTAATGAGGTGGATGAAACTGGATACTATTATACAGAGTGAAGTAAGCCAGAAAGGAAAACCCCAGTACCGCATACTAATGCATATATATTTGGAATTTAGAAAGATGGTAATGATAACCTTATGTGTGAGACAGCAAAAGAAACACAAATGTGTAGAACAGTCATTTGGACTCTGTGGGAGAAGGCGAAGGTGGGATAATCTGAGAGAATAGAATTGAAACATGTATATTATCATATGTGAAACAGATCTCCAGTCCAGGTTTGATGCATGAATTAGGGTGCTCAGGGCTTGTGCACTGGGATTACCCAGAGGAATGGAAAGAGAAGGGAGGTGAGAGTGGGGTTTAGGATAGGGAACACATGTAAACTCATGGCTGACTCATGTCAATGTATGACAAAAACCACTACAGTATTGTAAAGTAATTAGCCTCCAATTAAAATAAATATATTTTTAAATAAGAAAAATAATAAAAGCAATTAAAAATAAAATTACTTTCTTGATAAGTACCCTGCCTCCATTTTGTTATTTATAATAATTTCTATAGTTTTTTCACTAAGAAATTAAAATACAGAGATATTTGATTGCATTTAGTGCATTGAGAAATTTCTCTTCTTCTAAAGGTAATCACTCCTAAATGCATATATGTGGAATTTAGAAAGATGGTAATGATAACCCTATGTGTGAGACAGCAAAAGAGACACAAATGTATAGAACAGTCATTTGGACTCTGTGGGAGAAGGCAAGGGTGGAATAGCATACCTTTAATCATTTGCACCACTCCATTTTTCTGAGCCCCACATTAGGTCTTAGTTTATATTCTTTTCTAAAGACTAATGTTTTGTGTATTTTGCAATCAAAACACGGAGATTTCAAGAGAAAGAAGTGGAATCTCATCGTTTTAAACTTTACATGAAAAATCAGACAAACTGGACCATAAAACGGCTTCCCAGGTGGCAGTAGTGATAAAGAACCCACCTGCCGATGCAGGAGACTTAAGAGATATGGGTTGGATCCCTGTGTCCTGGAGGAGGGTATGGCAAGTCATTCCAATATTCTTGCCTGAAGAGTCCCATGAACTAGTGGGCTAGAGTATATATGGTCACAGAGTTAGACACAATTGAATCAACTTATTACACACACACACACACAGACCACATAGTTTATAGATCTTACCATACCATGCCTCCTAGCAAATCTAATGTAATGCACTTAAAATGCTTCAAAAGATAGCTTAGAAAATGTAAAAGATTTGTCAACATATACAAAGACTCTCCCCCCACCCCCTGTAGGCAAATAAAATGATCATAAGCCACTATGGAAAACATTTTTATCATAGTAAAACATCTATTTTCTTACTAAGACAATCAGCAAAATAACTAGAACGAGGAATTGAATTAAATTTATTTTCACATGTCATTCTTCATATCAAATATCTCCAAATGTGAGAGACAAAACAATGAGACAACATTTATTCAATATTTGTAATGATATTTTCAAACTTTGTATGCCTCACTGAATTGATCTGTGATTTTTGTAAAAAGTTAAAAAGTAGATGATGTTTTCCCTGTTCTGTTTTCTTTAATTTAATTTTTGGTTTTGCTTTTCATTTTCATTCACAGAGAATTTGTCTGTGAATGAAAAAAAGCAATTCATTGCAAGAAGAAGAGGATGTCAATCAGATGTGTGTGGTCAGGAAGTGGCTGCAGATCTTTTAGTTACAATGAGGGCAATGAGGGATTAAACACCAAGAATTCAAGCTCAGTATTTAATTTGTTGAAGACTGACAGAGGCATTGGGTAAAAACCAAGGCTTTGTGAGTGTCTAGATGGATCTTTGTGGAAAAGTGGCCAAGTTATTTTCTTGTTTTTATTTTGTTTTTAATTAATTTATTTATTTTAATTGAAGGATAATTATAATTTTGTGATGGGTTTTGCCATACATTAACATGAATTGACCACAGGTATACTTGTGTCCCCACACTCCATTTTTTTTTTAAATGTACTGCCAGATCAAAGGAATAATGTAAACAATTTTACCTCTTTTTAATTCCCAAATTCAAAACACATAGCATTATGGTACCCTTCAAAATGTAATTAAAAATTTCTCATAATACCCTAGCAAGGTATTAAGGCCAGTTGAGTTACCGATTGCCCATTGTGGGGAATTATGCATTACTCAAGAGTACACAGATAAATGATAAATTATGTAGTCTGTCTCTAGGAAATGTGAAGGTCTCTTTTAAATGTTTAGGTAATGACTGATGGACAATGTTCAATATCATATTTCCCCACACAAACTACCACAGTGAGTGGTATGACAATTAAAAAATGAGAAAATAAAAAAGTGGAGAAAGAAATATTTCATTTGTTTGGAGTCCAATGACACATTTAAATACAATTATTATGTATAACATGATGGTTATTACTTATTCTAAAAGTAAAAATCATCTTACAAAGAAAATAGTGAACACTCTTTTATCAACACCTTTTGTCTTGTACTTCAATATTAAACAAAGGTCATTTTAGCATTTATGCCCTTATAATATTACTTATTCTTTGGATCTAATAGTGATGATGCAAAACACTTTCCCTTAAAACCGAGTATCTTGAAATTGTACAGGTATTATAAATACAATCAGGGAAGGCAAAATGGAGACCTTTTTTATACTTCAAAAACACCACCTAACTGTTATAAGCATAGTAATCTTTTCCTCATGATTCCTTCAAAGATTATGGAATCTAAATCAAGTTATGTAGTTCAAAGTTTGCCATTTATTCCATATACTTTTAAAATATATGGGCTTTCCTGTTGGCTCAGATGGTAAAGAATCTGCCTCCAATGCAGAAGACACAGATTTGACCCCTGGGTCAGGAAGATACCTTGGAGAAGGGAACAGATACCTTCTCCAGTATTCTTGCCAGAGAATTTTATGGACAGAGAAGCCTGGTGAGTTACAGTCCATGGGGTCACAAAGAGTTGGACATGATTGAGTGACAAACAAAATGCAATTTATGTAACACTAAACTCAAGTCTCTTGTCTAGAATTCTTTCTCTGGATGAATGCTTTAAAATAACTTTTGGAAAACCATAAATTTTTATGAAATTCTAAGAATCAAATTTCAGAAGCCATTATTTATATAAGGAAGCTATGACTTTCCAAATTACTTCGAAGTACTATACAGAAATACTCTTTGTCCTTTGTTTTCGCTTTATTGTTGCATGGCATGCTGCTGCTGCTCTGCTGCTAAGTCACCTCAGTCATGTCCGACTCTGTGCGATCCCATAGACAGCAGCCCATCAGGCTCCCCCGTCCCTGGGCTGCTGTTTATTATTTAAAAACAAATCTCAAAGTAAGAAACAGGAGTGCTATTAGATATATTTGTCCACACTCAAGATTTTCTTTAAAGATTAAGCAACAATACTTTAGAAGTTATTAGTGAATGAACTCAGTGACAAAGAATTTAAACTACTAAAAATACTTTTGAAACACACTTACAGTCTAATTTATTTACTTCATTATCAAAGTTACATTTTTGTAAAGCATTTAAAGCCTGTTCTTTTTTTTCTTTTTTTCTTCTAAATCATATATAATACAATTATCACAAATTAATGTTTCTGTTTGTTTGACACAATCATAAAGGAAGATTTAAATTTATTTTTACTATTTACTAACTTATGTGGTAGAAATGGACTTTTTAAATAATCTCAAAAATATAAAATATTTAACTCTCAGAAAGATTTCAAACATTGACTTTTTTCATAATTTAGAATAAAACAAACAGAAAATTATTTACCCAGAACACTCTTCTCAGAGTATATTGAGGATATAGTCAGCATGCTTCTCACTTCTAGCAATTGCTAGATAGGTGCAAAGCTAATTTCGGTTTTTGCACTGTTGAAATTTGCTGTTTGATAATGGAATAAAAAAGTGAAACTGAAAGTGTTTGTGACCCCATGGACAGTAGTCTGTCAAGTTCTTATGTCCATGGAATTCTCCAGGCAAAAATATTGAAGTGGGTTATCATTTCCTACTCCAGGGACTTATCCCAACCTAAGGATCTTAGTCAGGTCTCCTGCATTGCAGGCAGATACTTTACCATCTGAGCCACCATTCTTAATAAATGTGGTTATGCCACACTTTAATGCACATTTCTCCCTTCTTTTTTTTTTTTGAGGGGGGGTGCTAACGACATTATTTGCTGTTTATTTTATATTTATTTTAGACTAGGGAAATGGGGTTAGACAAAAAGCATGTTTGAATAATTTTCTTATTTGAATTCAAAATGAGTCACGAAGCAGTGAAGACAACTCACAACATCAACAAAACATTTTGCTCAGGAACTGCTAACAAGAATACAGTGCAGTGGTGGTTCAAGAAATTTTGCAAAGAAGCCATGAGCCTTGAAGATGTGGGTATAATGACCAACTGTTAGAATTTGCTAACCACCTGACAGCCCTCATCATAGCTGGTCCTCTACAACTGCACAAAAAGTTACTGAAGAACTCAACATTGACCATTCTAGGGTTGTTTGACATGAAACAAATTGGAAAGGTAAGACAGCTCAGTAAATGGGTACTTCATGAGCTGATTGAAAAAAATATATATATTGTCGTTTTGAAGTGTCATCCTCTCTTATTCTGTGCAACAACAAACCATTCTCAATCACATTTTGATATGTTTTGAAAAGTGGATTTTATATGACAACCAGCAATGAACAGCTCAGTAGTTGCTCTGAGAAGAAGATCCAAAGCACTTTCCAAAGCCAAACTTTCATCAAAAAAGTTCATGATCACTGTTTGGCAGATTGTCACCCATCTGATCTATTAAAGCTTTTTGAATACCAGTGAAACTATTACATCTGACAAGTATACTCAGCAAATCGTTGAAATGCACCAGAAACTGCAATGCCTGGAGCCAGTATTAGTCAACAGAAAAGACTCAGTTCTCCACGACAAAGCTTGACTGCACATCAGATAACCAATGCTTCAAAAGTTGAATGATTTGGGCTATGGAGTTTTGCCTCATCCACCACATTCACTGCCTAATCTCTCATCAACTGACTACCACTTCTTCAGACATCTTGAAAGCTTTTTCCATGGAAAATGCTTCCACAATCAACAGGATGCAGAAAATGCTTTCCAAGATTTCACCAAATCCCTAAGTATGAATTTTTATGTTATAGAATAAATCAACTTATTTTTTTATTGATAGAAATGTGTTTATTATAATGGTTCCTATTTTCATTAATAAAGATTTGGCTGAGTCTAGTTATAATAAATTAAAATTCATGGTGCAAAACCACAGTAACATTTGGACCAAACTAAATAGCTGCCTTAAGAGAATAAAAGGTAGATTTACATGCGGTGGAAATATAATGATCAGATTGCTTAAGTCAATCCTTGTGTGTGGAAATGCTGCATGGCATCAGTTCAGTTCAGTTCAGTTGTTTAGTCATTTCTGACTCTTTATGAATCCATGAATCGCAGAATGCCAGGCCTCCCTGTTCGTCATCAACTCCCAGAATTTATGAAACTCATGTCCATTGAGTCAGTGATGCCATCTAACAATCTCATCCTCTGTCGTCCCCTTTTCTTCCTACCTTCAATCTTTCTCCAAATCAGGGTCTTTTCAAATGAGTCAGCCTTTCACATCAGGTGACCAAAATATTGGAACATCAGCTTCAACATCAGTCCTTCCAAAGAACACCCAAGACAGATTTCCATTAGGACAGACTAGGTGGATCTCCTTGCAGTCCAAGGGGCTCTCAAGAGTCTTCTCCAACACCACAGTTCAAAAGCATCAATTCTTCAGTGCTCAGCTTTCCTTATAATCCAATTCTCACATCCATAGATGCCTACTGGAAAAACCATAGCCTTGCCTAGACAGACCTCTATGGACAAAGTAATGTCTCTGCTTTTTAATATACTGTCTATGTTGATCATAACTTTCCTTCCAAGAAGTAAATGTCTTTTCATTTCATGCCTGCAATCACCATCTGCAGTGATCTGGGAGCCATCAAAAATAAAGTCAGTCACTGTTTCCATTGTTTTCCCATCTGTTTGTCGTGAAGTGATGGGACCAGATGCCATGATCTTCATTTTCTGAATGTTGAGTTTTAAGCCAAATTTTTCCCTCTCCTCTTTCACTTTCACCAAGAAGCTCTTTAGTTCTTCTTCATTTTCTGACATAAAGGTGGTTTTAGCTTCATATCTGAGGTTATTGATATTTCTCCCAGCAATCTTGATTTCAGCTTGTGCTTCATCCAATCGAGCATTTCTCATGATGTACTCTGCATGTAAGTTAAACAAGCAGGGTGACAATATACAGCCTTAACATTCTCTATTACATATTTGGAACCATTCTGTTGTTCCATGTCCAGTTCTAACTGTTGCTTCCTGACCTGTATACAGGTTTCTCAAGAGGCAAGTCAGGTGGTCTGGTATTCCCATCTCTTTCAGAATTTTCCACAGTTCATTATGATCCACAGTCAAAGGCTTTGGTATAGTCAATAAAGCAGAAATAGATCTTTTTCTGGAACTCTCTTGCTTTTTCAATGATCCAGCGATTGTTGGCAGTTTGATCTCTGGTTCCTCTGCCTTTTCTAAAACCAGCTTGAAGTTAATGGTTCACATATTGCTGAAGTCTGACTTGGACAGTTTTGGACATTACTTTACTAGTGTCTAAGTTGAGTGCAATTGTGCAGTCGTTTGAACATTCTTTGGCATTTTCTTTCTTTGGCATTGGAATGACAACTGACATTTTCCAGTCCTGTGGCCACTGCTGAGTTTTCCAAATTTGCTAACATATTGAGTGCAGCACTTTCACAGCATCATCTTTCAGGATCTGAAACAGCTCAACTGAAATTTCATCACCTCCACTAGCTTTGTTCCTGTGATACTTCCTTAGGGACACTTGACTTCACATTCCAGGATATCTGGCTCTAGGTGAGTGATCGTAGCACCTTTATTATTTTTGTTGTGAAGATATTTTATGTGTAATTCTTCTGTGTATTCTTGCCACCTCTTCTTAATATCTTCTGCTTCCGTTAGGACCATACCATTTCTGTCCTTTATTGAGTCCAACTTTGCATGAAATATTCCCTTGGTTTCTCTAATTTTCTTGAAGAGATCTCTAGTCTTTCCTATTGTATTGTTTTCCTCTATTTCTTTGCATTGATCTGCTAAGGAAGGCTTTCTTATCTTCCCTTGCTATTCTTTGGAACTCTTCATTCAAATGAATATATCTTTCCTTTTCTCCTGTGTCTTGCACTTCTCTTCTTTTCCCAGCTATTTGCAAGGCCTCCTTAGAGAGCCATTTTCCTCTTTTGCATTTCTTTTTCTTAGGGATGGTCTTGATCTCTGTCTCCTATACAATGTTACGAACCTCCATCCATAGTTCATCAGGCACTCTGTCTGTCAGATCTAGGCCCTTAAATCTATTTCTCACTTCCACTGCATAATCATAAGGGATTTGATTTAAGTCATACCTGAATGTTCTAGTGGTTTTCCCCACTTTCTTCCATTTAAGTCCGCATTTGACAATAAGAAGTTCATGATCTGAGCCACTATCAGCTTCTGGTCTTGTTTTTGCTGATTGTATAGAGCTTCTCCATCTTTGGCTGCAAAGAACATTATCAATCTGATTTTGATGTTGACCATCTGGTGATGTCCATGTGTAGTCTTCTCTTCTGTTGTTGGAAAATGGTGTTTGCTATAACCAGAGTGTTCTCTTGGAAAACTCTAGTAGCCTTTTCCCTGCTTCATTCTGTACTCCAAGGCCAAATTTTCCTGTTACCTAGTTGTTTCTTGACTTCCTATTTTTGCATTCCTGTTCCCTATTCTGAAAAGGACATATTTTGGGGGTGTTAGTTCTAAAAGGTCTTGTAGGTCTTCACAGAACCATTCGACTTCAGCTTCTTCAGCATTACTGCTTGGGGCATAGACTTGGATTACTATGATATTGAATGGTTTGCCTTGGAAATGAACAGAGTTCATTCTGTCATTTTTGAGACTGCATCCAATTACTGCTTTTCAGACTCTTGTGTTGTCTATTATGGCTATTCCATTTCTTCTAAGGCATCATGCCTACAGTAGTAGATATAATTGTCATCTAAGTTAAATTTACCCATTCCCTTCCATCTTAGTTCACTGATTGCTAGAATTTCAACGTTCATTTTTGCAACCTCCTGTTTGACCACTTCCAGTTTGCCTTGATTCATGAACTTAACATTCCAGGTTCCTATGCAACATTGCTCTTACAGCACTGCACCTTGCTTCTATCACTAGTCACATCCACAGCTGGGTTTTGTTTTTGCTTTGGCTCCATCCCTTTATTCTTTCTGGAGTTACTTCTCCACTGATCTCCTGTAGCATATTGGGCACCTACCAACCTGTGGAGTTCATCTTTTAGTATCATCTTTTTTTGCCTTTTCATACTGTTTATGTTGTTCTTAAGGCAAAAATACTGAAGTGCTTCGCCATTCCCTTCTCCAGTGGGCCACATTCTGTCAGATTACATGGCATATGGTGTTACAATAGGAAGACATATTTGAATAGGATCAGTACTGAGATATCTAGTATAATCACAGCGTATATAAACAGTATCATATCATTATGAAAAATCAGCTAGAAGCACAAAGAGTTACATAATTTCTCAGTTTGAATGATAACCTTATCTTACCTATCTTAGAATCATAAAACTTATATATAAATATATAGTATATATAAATACATGCTGCAGGGTTGAGGGCACTGAGTGTAGCAGTACGTGCATGGACCTTTTGAAGGAGGTCACCATTATCTTCACTACCTCCATCATAGTTTGCACTCAGGTCAAATAACAGGGAGGGAACACACCCAGCCTTTCAATGAAAAATTGGATTAAAGATTTACCGAACAGGGCCCAACACATCAGAACAAAGCACAGTTTCCTCCCTCAGTCTCTCCCATCAGGAAGCTTCCATAAGCCTCTTATGCTTATCCAACAGAGGACAGACAGACTGAAAACCACAGTCACAGAGAGATAACTAATCTGATCACATGGACCACAGCCTTGTCTAACTCAATGAAACTATGAGCCATGCATGTAGGACAACTGAAGATGCATGGATCATGGTGGAGAGTGCTGAACAAAACGTGGTTCAGTGGAGAAGGGAATGGCAAGCCACTTCAGTATTCTTGCCTTGAGAATCCCATGAACAGTATGAAAAGACAAACAGAGAGAACATTGAAAGATGAACTCTCCAGGTCAATAGGTGCCCAATATGCTACTGGACATCAGTGGAGAAATAACTCCAGAAAGAATGAAAAGAAGGAGCCCAAGCGGAAAAAAAAAAAAAAAATACACCCAGTTGTGGATGTGACTGGTGATGGAAGCAAGTTCTGATACTCTAAAAAGCAATATTGCATAGGAACCTGGAATATTACATCCATAAATCAAGGCAAATTGGAAGTGGTCAAACAGGAGAGGGCAAGAATGACCAATTACATTTTAGAAATCAGCAAACTAAAATTGACTTGAATAGGTGAACTTAACTCAGATGACCATTATATCTACTACTGTGACAAAAATCCCTTAGAAGAAATAAAATAGCTATCATGGTCAACAAAAGAGTCCAAAATGCAGTACTTGGGCGCAATCTCAGAAAACAACAGAAGGAAATACTCTAAAAAGAAATATTGCATAGGAACCTGGAATATTACATCCATAAATCAAGGCAAATTGGAAGTGGTCAAACAGGAGAGGGCAAGAATGACCAATTACATTTTAGAAATCAGCAAACTAAAATTGACTTGAATAGGTGAACTTAACTCAGATGACCATTATATCTACTACTGTGACAAAAATCCCTTAGAAGAAATAAAATAGCTATCATGGTCAACAAAAGAGTCCAAAATGCAGTACTTGGGCGCAATCTCAGAAAACAACAGAAGGATCTCTGTTAATTCCAAGGCAAACCATTTAATATCATGGTAATCCAAGTCTATGCCCCAGCCAGTAATGCTGAAGAAGCTGAAAACACTCCAGTATTCTTGCCTGGAGAATCCCATGGACAGAGGGGCCTGAAGGGCTATAGTCCATAGGGTCACAAAGAGTCAGACACGACTGAGCAACTACACACACACACACACACACACACACATGAATACCTACAAGACCTTCTAGAAGTAACACCCAAAAAAGTTGTCCTTTTCATTATAGGGGACTGGAATGTAAAAGGAGGAAGTCAAGAAATACCTGCAGCAACAGGCAAATTTGTTATTGGAAAACAGAATGAAGCACAGCAAAAGCTAACAGAGTTTGCCAAAAGAACGCACTGGTCATAACAAACACCCTCTTCCAACAACACAAGAGAAGACTCTACACAAGGACATAACCAGATTGTCAATACCAAAATCAGATTGATTATACTCCTCTCAGCCAAAGATGGAGAAGATCTATTCATTTAGCAAAAATGAGACCGGTAGCTGACAGTGGCTCAGATCATGAATTCCTTATTGCCAAATTCAGATTTAAATTGAAGAAAGAAGAGAAAACCAACAGACCATTCATATATGACATAAATCAAATCCATTACAACTATACAGTGGAAGTGACAAATAGATTCAAGGGGCTAGATCTGATGAGAGAGTGACTGAAGAACTGTGGACAGAAGTTCGTGACATTGTACAGGAGGCAATGATCAAGACCATGCCTAAGGTAAAAAAAATGCAAAAAGGCAAAATGGTTGTCTAAGGCATCTTACAAACAGCTATGAAAAGAAGAGAAGTGCAAGGCAAAGTAGGAAAGGAAAGATATACCCATTTTAATGCAGAGTTCCAAAGAACACCAAGGAGAGATAAGAAAGACTTCCTCAATGATCAAAGCAAAGAAATAGAGGAAAACAATAGAATGTAAAAGACTAGAGGCTTCTTCATGAAAATTACAGATACCAAGGGAAAAGTCATGCAAAGATGGGCACAATAAAGAACAGAAATGGTATGGACATAACAGAAGCAGAAGATATTAAGAAGAGATGACAAGAATACACAGAAGAACTACACACAAATATCTTCACAATATAAATAATACAGATGCTATGATCATTCACCTAGAGCTAGACATTCTGGAATGCAAAGTCAGCTGGGCCTTGTTGCTGCTGCTATGTCGCTTGAGTCGTGTCCAACTCTGTGTGACCCCATAGACGGCAGCCCACCACTCTCCCCTGTCCCTGGGATTCTCCAGGCAAGAACACTACAGTGAATGGCCATTTCCTTCTCCAATGCATGAAAGTGAACTGTGAAAGTCAAGTCAATCAGTCGTGTCCAACTCTTAACGACCCCATGGACTGCAGCCTACCAGGCTCCTCAATCCACAGGATTCTCCAGGCAAGAGAACTAGAGTGGGTTGCCATTGCCTTCTCCACAACTGGCCCTTAGGAACCATCATTTCAAACAAAGCTAGTGGAGGTGATGGAATTCCAGTTGAGCTATTTCAAATCCTAAAAGATGATCCTGTGAAAGTGCTGCACTCAATATGCCAGCAAATTTGGAAAATTCAGCAGTGGCCACAGGACTGGAAAAGGTCAGTTTTCACTACAATCCCAAAGAAATGCAGTGCCAAATAATGCTCAAACCGTTGCACAGTTTCACTCATCTCACATGCTAGCAAAGTAGTGCTCAAAATTCTCCAAGGCAGAATTCAACAGTGCATGAACCATGAACTTTCACATGTTCAATCTAGATTTAGAAAAGGCAGAGGAACCAGAGATCAAACTGCCAACATTAACTGTATCTTCGAAAAATCAAGAGAGTTCCAGAAAAATCTACTTCTGCTTTAATGATAATGCCAAAGACTTTGACTGAGTGGATCAAAAAAACTGTTAAAAAAAAATCTTCAAGAGATGAGAATACCAGACCACCTGGCCTGCCTCCTGAGAAATATGTATGTAGGTCAAGAAGCAACAATTAGAACTGGACATGGGACAGTAGACTGGTTCTAAATTGGGAAAGGAGTGCAAGGCTGTTTATTTTCATCCTGCTTATTTCACTTATTGCAAAGTACATCATGAGAAATGCTGGACTAGATGAAGCACAAACTGGAATCAAGATTGCCAGAAGAAATATCTAATAATCGCAAATGTGCAGATGACAGGACACTTATGGCAGAAAGCAAAGAACTAAAGAGACTCTTGATGAAAATGAAAGAAGAGTGTGAAAATGTTGGCTTAAACCTCAACATCAGAAAACTAAGATTATGGCATCTGGTCCCATCACTTCATGGCAAATTGATGGGGAAACAATGGAGACAGTGACAGACTTTTTTTTTTGGGGGGGGGGGTCCAAAATCACTGCAGATGGTGACTACAACCATGAAATTAAAAGATGCTTGCTCCTTGAAAGAAAAGCTATGTCCAAATAAGACAGCATATTAAAAAGCAGAGACATTGTTTTGCCAACAAATTTCTGTCTAGTCAAAGTTATGGTTTTCCCCATAAAAGATTGTTGTTGAATTATGACACCAGGATTTTTGGCCCTTGGAGGAGAAGAATTTAATCTGGGGCTAGAGATGAGGATTGATTGTTTAGAGCTTTTGTGTAACAGGTTTTATTAAAGTATAAAGGAGATAAAGAAGCTTTTGACATAGGCATCAGAAGAGGGCAGAAAGAGTACTCCCTTGTTAGTCTTTATCTGGATGTCATATAATCACCAGCAGTTTGTTAATGAAAGAAAGGAATGTCTCAAAACTTAGAATGGCACCAGGCCCCTCACCCATAGATGCATTTGGGGATAATCTTGGTTCCAAATGGTTTATCTTGGGCCATAAAAGGATTAACTTGAATCTTAAAGAAGGGCAGAGCACCATATAAATAGTGTCATTTATATAGATTAGAGGAACAATATTGGAGTATATAGTATATTGGCTTATCAAGTAGGTTTTGAGCCCAAAAGGCACAATCAACTTGAAGACAGAATTTGGGGTAAATGTATAGTATATTAGCATAGCTTAAGATAAACATTTTTATAAGAAAAAGGCATTGGTTAACTTAAGGTGAAACCAAGTGTCATGGCAACACAGAATTTTAAGAAAAATCTCTTTTAAAATTTGTATAGAGAAATAAAAAAATATTATTAGTTGTTTTTTTTTTTCACTTAGAGATATACTGTATGACATTTGTAGGCTATTTTTTTTTTAAATTTGGAGACCCCTGGCTTTTGTCTGTTACCCTCTCACCCATAATCATGCATGGATGTGAGAGTTGTACTATAAAGAAAGCTGAGTGCTGAAGAATTGATGCTTTTAAACTGTGGTGTTGGAGAAGATTCTTGAGAGTTCCTTGAACTGCAAGGAGATCCAACCAGTCCATCCTAAAGGAAATCAGTTCTGAATATTCATTGGAAAGACTGATGCTGAAGTTGAAACTCCAATACTTTGGCCACCTGATGCAAAAAACTGACTCACTGGAAATGACCTTGATGCTGGGAAAGTTTGGAGGTGGCAGGAAAAGGGAAGACAGAGGATGAAATGATTGGATGGCATCACTGACTCAATGGACTCGAGTTTGGGTCAACTCCAGGAGTTGGTGATGGACATGGAGGCTTGGCGTGCTGCAGTTCATGAAGTCACAAACAACTGAACATGACTGAGAGACTGAACTGTACAGATACATACATATCTGTATTTGTACATTTGTGTATGCAGGTATCTATCAAATGCATCTGTGTAATTTTTGTTAGCAAGTTAATTTGAAAATTAAGATATTAGAAGTCAGATTTTTCACCAAGGTTAACTATTTCCAAAGCATGATACAAGACAATATTAAGTTTGTATTTACCTATCAAGAAAAAAAATGCAATATTAGTTTAGTATTTTATAAAATTAAAAACTTCATTTAATATCACTCATATTATTTTAAAGATTAGAAAATTAAGCATAAGTAATTATCCAAAGTTAAACAGCCTATTTCTTCACTCAGTCCAGATCAGGTCTTCTTTCTCACTATAAGTTATCTCATACGGCCCCACCACACACCAGAACGTTTATGTAATCTAAGCAGTCAAATCTAAAGCCAGTCAGTTTTGTTTTATGATACCACTAAAAGGCAAATTCAGCTAAAATTACTCATTTGATTGTAGCTCCATGCATGGAAGAGAAGATTTTCTTGATGTTTATGATTAAGGATAATGTAATTAAAAGTTACATTACTGCTAAGTCACTTTAGTCGTCTCCGACTCTGTGCAGCGCCATAGATGGCAGCCCGCTAGGCTCTTCTGTCTCTGGGATTCTCCAGGCAAGAGTACTGAAGTGAGGTGCCATTGCCTTCTCTGAAAAGTTACTTTAGAGATCCATAATAACTTAATTGTAGTAATAAAATCTGGTAAGACAAAAAAAAAAAAACACACTTGCTTTCTCTGACTTACTACCTAGGTGTGGCAATTCATTTGTCTTCAGAATAATTAATGTGTGGCATTAAATTCCTCCCAAATGAGAATATATTCAAAGGTTCAAATACATTATATAAATATATAGAATGCCAATATCTATTTAAAGGTAAAATAAAATATTTACTTTAATTTCATGAGTTTTTCTCATTTGAAACCTCATTTGAGGTTTCAAATAGTATCATTTGTTAATTTCTTTATGTTTTCTCTTAGAAAATGCATTTTTTCTTTCTTTTTTTTGCTTAGCACATCTCTCTAATTTTTCTTTATATTTTATAAATGTAACTTTAACTTGGCAAAAGTTTTATATTTTTCAAATATTACTTCACTTAAAACAACTATATATTATTAAGGCAGACAAAAAAAAAACTGTCAAAAATTAAATCACTTTTTTTTTTTTGCAGTTACTTGCCTGCAAGTGAGAAAGTCACTTCTGCAGTTGCCCGACCACAGTTCTTTTCTTCCAATTTTCATTTCCAAGTGAAAATGCAACAGCTCCTTCCATTTATGAGAGCAGCATGTCTTTCTTGTCTTCTTCTGTGTCTGACTCTGCCTCTTAAAATGCTCTTTCTGTTAGACCAAATTTTCACTTTCTATCTTCAGTTTAGTCCAGTAATTCAGTCATGTCCGACTGTTTGTGACCCCATGGACTGCAGCATAGCATGCTTCCCTGTCCATCACCAACTCTCAGAGCTTGCTCAAACTCATGTCCATTGAGTTGGTGATGTCATTTAACAATCTCATCCTCTGTCATCCCCTTTTCCTCCCACCTTCAATCTTTCCCAGCATCAGGATCGTTTTCAGTGAGTCAGTTCTTCATATCAGATAGCGAAAGCATCAGAATTTCAGCTTCAGCATCAGTCTTTCCAGTGAATATTCAGGACTGATTACTTTAGGATGAACTGGTTGGATCTCCTTGCAGTCCAAGGGACTTTCAAAAGTCTTCTTGAACACCACAGTTCAAAAGCATCAATTTTTCAGCACTCAGCTTTCTTTGTAGCCCAGCTCTCACATCCTTACATAACTACTGGAGAAATGATAGTTTTGACTAGATGGAACTTTGTTGGCAAAGTAATGTCTCTGGTTTTTAATAAGATGTCTAGGTTGGTCATAATTTTTCTTCCAAGGAGCAAGTGTCCTTTAAGGTCATGGCTGCAGTCACCATATGAAGTGATTTTAGAGGAAAAAAAAAAAAAAGTCTGTCACTATTTCCATTATTTCCCCATCTATTTGCCATGAAGTGATGGGACCAGATGCCTTGATCTTACTTTCTGAATCCTGAGCTTTAAGCCAACTTTTTCACTCTTCTCTTTCACTTTCATTAAGAGTCTCTTTAATTCTTCTTTGCTTTCCGCCATAAGTGTGGTGTTATTCGTATATTTGTGGTTATTGATATTTCTATGGGCAATCTTGGTTCCCCCTCATGCTTCATCCAGTCCAGTATTTCTCATGATGCACTCTGCACATAAGTTAAATAAGCAGGGTGACAATATACAGCCTTGACATACTCCTTTCCCGATTTAGAACCAGTCTGCTGTTCCTACTGCTTAGTTCTTACTGTTGCTTCTTGACCTGCATACGTATTTCTCAGGAGGCAGGTCAGGAGGTCTGGTATTCCTGCCTCTTTAAAAATTTTCCACAGTTCATTTGTGATCCACACAGTCAAAGAATTTGGCATAGTCGACAAACCAGAAGGATATATTTTTTTCTGGAACTCTCACTTTTTAAAAGATTCAATGGGTGTTGGCAATTTGATTCCACTGCTTCTGGTTCCTATGACTTTCGTAAATCTACCTTAAACATCTGGAAGTTCATTGTTAACTCTCTAACTCTACGTTAGTTATTCACTTTGCTGATATCATCTGCTACTCAAGGACTGTGTTTCAAACTAGTTGTATGAATAATTGATATCTCCTTTTCTTCTCCTGAAATATTCGCCTCTGAGAATCGTCTGTACATTTTTAACCTACTTTCCAATCTAGCATGATATCTAACAGATGCTATCCAATAAAATAATTTTATATTTACCACCTTTATTGCTGAAATTTACATCATACTTTCAAATTAATTACATTATTCCTGTCTACTCTCTACATCTACCAATAATTCTTAAGGTTTTATTTTCTAACTTTCAAACCTTAATTCTTCCTAACTTTAATGATATTAATTGATAATTGTCTCACAGCTCCTCAATTTTATTTACATTGAAGGCACTTCTGTGTATTTTACACATTAACCAATTCTCATCCAAGTCACAGTGGGATTCAAGAGACATTATTTCCCTCCAGATTATTTATTTTATAATTCTCTTTTCTAGGAAC
>SJYC01059089.1:0-29163 GCA_006408675.1 Madoqua kirkii
TTTCCAATGAATCAACTCTTCGCATGAGGTGGCCAAAGTACTGGAGTTTCAGCTTTAGCATCATTCCTTCCAAAGAAATCCCAGGGCTAATTTCCTTCAGAATGGACTGGTTGGATCTCCTTGCAGTCCAAGGGACTCTCAAGAGTCTTCTCCAACACCACAGTTCGAAAGCATCAATTCTTCGGCGCTCAGCCTTCTTCACAGTCCAACTCTCACATCCATACATGACCACAGGAAAAACCATAGTCTGACTAGACGGACCTTAGTCAGCAAAGTAATGTCTCTGCTTTTGAATATGCTATCTAGGTTGGTCATAACTTTTCTTCCAAGGAGTAAGCGTCTTTTAATTTCATGGCTGCAGTCACCATCTGCAGTGGTTTTGGAGCCCAAAAGAATAAAGTCTAACACTGTTTCCACTGTTTCCCCATCTATTTCCCATGAAGTGACAGGACCAGATGCCATGATCTTCGTTTTCTGAATGTTGAGCTTTAAGCCAACTTTTTCACTCTCCTCTTTCACTGTTAGATCATTGAAAAAGCAAGAGAGCTCCAGAAAAACATTTACTTCTGCTTTACTGACTACACCAAAGCCTTTGCCTGTCTGAATCACAATAAACTGAAAAATTTTTCAAGTGATGGGAATACCAGACCACCTGAACCGCCTCCTGAGAAATCTGTATGCAGGTCAAGAAGCAACGGTTAGAACTGCACATGGAACAACAGACTGGTTCCAAATCGGGAAAGGAGTACGTTAAGGCTGTATATTGTCATCCTGCTTATTTAACTTCTTTGCACTGGGCTGATGAAGCACAAGCTGAAATCAAGATTGCTGGTATAAATATCAATAACCTCAAATATGCAGATGACACCACCCTTATGGCAGAAAGCACAGAAGAACTAAAGAGCCTCTGGATGAAAGTGAAAGAGATTGAAAAAGTTGGGTTAAAGCCATTCAGAAAACTAAGATCATGGCATCCGGTCCCATCACTTCTTGGCAAATAGATGGGGAAACAGTGGAAACAGTGGCTGACTTTATTTTCTGGGCTCCAAAATAACTGCAGATGGTGATTACAGCCATGAAATTAAAAGACGCTTACTCCTTGGCAGGAAAGTTATGACCAGCCTAGACAGCATGTTAAAAAGCAGAGATTACTTTGCCAACAAAGGTCCGTCTTGTCAAAGCTATGGTTTTTCCAGTAGTCATGTATGGAGGTGAGAGTTGGACCATAAAGAAGGCTGAGTGCTTAATAATTGATGCTTTTGAACTGTGGTGTTGGAGAAGACTCTTGAGTGTCCCTTGAACTGCAAGGAGATCCAACAGTTAATCCTAAAGGAAATCAGTCCTGAATATTCATTGGAAGGACTGATGCTGAAGCTGAAACTCCAATCCTTTGGCGACCTGATGTGAAGAACTGACTCATTGGAAAAGACCTTCATGCTGGGAAAGATTGAAGGTGGGAGGAGAAGGGGACGACAGAGGATAAGATCGGATGGCATCATCGACTCAATGGACATGAGTTTCAGCAAGCTCTGGAAGTTGGACAGGGAAGCCTGGCTGCAGTCCATGGGGTTGCAAAGAGTTGGACATGACTGAGCAACTGAACTGAACTGAGCTGATTCATACTTTACAAGAGATGTGGTTTTTCCAGATGGCACAATGGTAAAGAATCCATTTGCAGATATAGGAGACAAGGGTTCCATCCCTGGGTCAGGAAGATCCCCTGAAGAAGGAAATGGCAATACCTGGAAAATCCCATGGACAGAGGAGCCTGGTGGGCTAGAATCCATGGTGTTGCAAAGAGTCAGACACGACTGAACACACACACACACACATTGATACTATAATCAAATCAAACTGGTGTTTTTTTTTTTTACACCACTCCAAATTAATCGGGTTTTTCTTAGTGAAAAGGGCACCTGAGGCTCTTATTTAGAGCTTACTATGTATCTCAGCACCAGGGCGGGTGTTCATACCCATCGCCACAGTCAAACCCACAGCGACTCAATGAGGTAGCGTTGTCATTGTCCCCCTTTCATAAATGGGGCAACCAAGGCACAACTAAGTACAGGATTGAGATGCAAGCTAACTGTTTCAAACTCCAGTTCTTAAGACTCTGGTATTATCCAAATCGCACTTGCCTGCCCAACTGACCATACATTTTGCAAAGTGCTTTCCGAACACAGCAGATATCCAGATATCCGACAGGATGGGGATGGGGGGAGGTTACCAGCGTTCTTTTGTATATGTGATGAAATCGAGGCTCAGCGCTGTTAAAGTGAAAGTGAAGTCGCTCAGTCGTGTCCGACTCTTTGCTACCCCATGGACTGTAGCCTACCAGGCTCCTCCGTCCGTGGGATTCTCCAGGCAAAAGTACTGGAGTGGGTTACAGTTTCCTTCTCCAGGATATCTTCCCAACCCAGGGGGTCTCCCGCATTGCAGGCAGACGCTTTACCATCTGAGCCACCGGGGAAGATTCAAGGAGTCTGTCAAAGTTACCGGCCTCCTTCCAGTCCAACAAGGACACAACTCCCTCACTTCAAATCTCATTCTTATCCCAAAGTCTCAAATTCCTTTGCACATGTATTTTAAAAGCGAGATGGCAGGAGACATCCTGTCATTTCTGCAAAGCAACTGTGCACTTCACGGCCTCAGTGTCAACCCTGAGCGCTGACAGCGTTGACAGCTTGACCGGGGCTCCCCGGCTCCAGCTCCGAGCCAGCCGTGGGCATCACAGACGCGGAGCAAGCGGGAAGTGAAACTGCTCGCAGAGCAGCCCCTTGGGACGGTGTCAGCCCCGCGTCCCCCATCCCACCCCAACGTCCTCCCTCCAGGTCCTCGAGGACTGAAACCCGAGACTCTGCGGTCCCCGGACCAGGCGGGGCGTCCCCTGTCCCGCGAGTGCTCAGGGGAGGGCGCCGGAGCCCTGAGCCACGGCTGGCTCAGTCCCTGGGCGCAGCGAAACCCGACGCGCGCTCAAGCCTCCTTCCTCGGCCACCGGGACCCACGGGGGCGGGAACTGCAACCCCCGGGATCTCAGCACCGTCTTCCGGGAGGACCTGGGCGGGCTCGGCGCTGGCGGGCAGCCCCAGGCCCGACAAAGACTTCAGCTCAGCACGCCACACGCCCTGCCTCAGTTTCCCTCACACCGCAAGAGTGCAGAAGCCCTAGAGTGCGCACCCCGGACCTAAACGATTTCCAGAGGACAGAGCTCACCCTCGTCGCGGAACCCTCGCCCCGACCCGCCGGGAGGCCGTGACAGCACCCCTACCTGCGCTGTGGCCCCTGCGGCCACCGGCCGGGGCGCCCTGGGGACCTCCGCCCAGCATGCGCCCGCCGGCTCCTCCCGATCCGCCTCCGCCTTCTCCAGCTCCGCTGCGGCCAGAGGGCTCTGTGCACCCGAGGCCCGCGTCCGGGAAAGCTAACGGCCGAGCCGGACGGGAAGTGGGGAGGGGGCTGGCGAGGAAGGGGAGGCTCCTTCCTCCTCCCGGGCTGGACCGGCTGTTTCCTCTCCAGCCTCGGGCCAGGCACGCGCGCGCGCGCGCACACACACACAAACAAGCGGGCGGCTGGGGCGGGCGGGGCGCGCAAGCCCGCAGCCTGGGTCACAGACCTCGGAAAGCTTATTTTTCACTCTCCCTCGGTGTTGGACGAAAATGAGAGGGGAAGTGCGGTGGAGAGGACGGGTGCTCGGGGAGGAAGAGACTTGGAGGCCCTCCTTGAGGGACGGGAGGGGTGATCTACGAGGGTGCCTCCCAGACACTAATTAGGGAAGTGACCACAGGGTTGATGGAAGAGCTGGAGGGAGTGAGGGACTCGTTTCGCAGGGAGCAGGGGGCGGGGGGAGGATGAGGGGAGACTGCAGCTCACCCTGGGAAAAAGAGCGGGGCGAGTAGTTCTCCATGAAATGAGGATCCAACTGTTTGAATCTAATGGCAGCACTGGGCTGGCCCCAGATCCGCCTGCCCACGTTGGGCAGCCAGCCCAGGACACAACTGCGATCCGTGCTGAGCTCCTAAGCCAGCCCACTCACCTCCTCTTGTGTTCATTCAGGAGGCTCCTGGAGCATCCCTGAAGACGCACTTGCCAGAAATGGTTCCCGCCCTTAAGGAGCTTCCCCGACCTCCCATCGGGGAAGACAAACATGCGCGTGTAAAACTAAATAACGACGTACAGCAGAATATGCCGAGAGCCAGAGATCTGTCACGAAACATTGTAGAAGTGAGGGGAGGGGCGGTAAGAGGGAGTGTTGTGAAGAAGGGTCAGAAAGGCTCCCTGGAGGAAGGGGAAGGATCGTCCTAGAACTGGAGGAGAGTCAAGGTCGTTCAAAAGATCAGAACCGTGTGAGTGAAATCACTATATATGCTTAGAAGTCGGAGTGTTGTGGGACAGAATGAATGTGAGCGTTAATATGAAGATGTGGGGAACCGCAGGATGAGGCTGAATGTAATGACGGTCACCACCAGCAGAGATCCGGATTCACTGCAGTTTGTGAGATTAGAACAAACTCTGTTTGCTTAGCTAGTTGACAGAAATGGGAGGCAAGTGGTAACCAGCACTAAACGATGTGGAAGTGCCAGAACTGCCTTGGTACACTGTAAAGGAATTATCTAAAAGCTTAGGGAGATTGGAATATTAGCGTAGATTTATCACTGTAAGACCCACTTACTGACTCCCAGAGGGTCCAGAGAACACAGCATTCACCGTGACTCTGAGAAATAACTCTGTGACCCAGCATGCCTGGTCAAACTCTTCTCTGTAGATCAGAAATTACAACGGAAACTGCACCACTGCAGTGTGGGTCCTTAAACACAGTGAGAATAGTTGGATCCCAGCTTGGCTGGAGCCAAAGGGTGGCAATGAATCACCCAAGGCAGTGTGGGCATGGTTTCTGTAATGGACAGCAAAGGCAAAGCAGCAACCAGAATAGTCTGACTCCCACAGACCTATGGCATTGACCAGTTAGTCATGGCAATCCAGGATGAGAATTCTACTGAATTATGTGATCTGTATGAGCAGGACAGTTCTTACTCAAGCAAACAAAAGCCTAACTTAAATTACTAAAACAGAGAGACTCCATCAATTCCCAGACTTGAGTCAATTTGCAGACCCCAAACTCCTTGAACAAAAGGGGTGTTTGTCTCCTCCAAGATTCTGCAACATTGTCAAAAATATATACTATTACTCTTTATTTAAGCCTTCCTCAAAGGGACATGTGGCCTCTTACTAGGGTGACTGTGCACTGGGGAAAAGGAAATAATCAGACTTTTCAGGAATTACTGGACACTAGCTCTGAACTGAAACTGAGTCCAGGACATCCAGAACATAACTGTGGTACTAGTCCTAGCAAGGGTTTGTAGAGGTCAGGTGATGAATAGATTTTAGCTCAGGTCCATCTCATAGTGGTCTCTGCACCCATACTGGGGTTATTTCTCCAGTTTTGGAATGCACTGTTAGAATAATTAGAATAATACTCAGCAACTGGCAGAATCCCTACATTGGCTCCATGACCCTTGAAGTGAGAGTTATTTTGTGAGAAAGAGCCAAGTGGAAGCCCCTACGGCTGCCTCTGCCTGGATGAGCAAAGTGGTTGCAGTGGCAGTTCTGGAAGTTATCTAGAGGCTCAGCAATACAGACTTGCACTCAGCAAAGCGAGTCTGACCATGTCCACCGCTGAGGGTCCAGCCCGCCAGCAGCAGGACCAACAGTGCGGCGGCATTCCCCAGTTAATAACCAAAGGCAACACTGCCTTCTTAGAGAGACTGCAGAGAGTAATGCCACCATCACGGACATGAAAGATGCAGGGGTGGTGATTTCTACCACCTCCCCGTTCAACATGCCCATGTGGCCTGTGAAGAAGCCAGATGGAGCCTGAAGAATGACACTGGATCATCATAAACTAAACCAGATGGTGATTCCAATTGCAGCTGCTGTACCAGATGTAGCTTCACTGTTTAAGCAAATTAACACATCCCCTAGAATCTGCTGTGCAGTATTGGTCTGGCAAAATGTTTCTTCTGCATACCTGTTAGTAAAGACCAACCACAGGGCAGCCTTTTTTCAGCTGGCAAAAACAGCAGTACAGTGAAGACTGCCCTCCCTCAAGGATAGGTCACTTCTCCAGCCCTACATCCTGATTTGGTCAAGCAGGGGCCCTATTGCCTTTCTGTTCTAGAAGACCTCACACTGGTCCATAGCACTGATGATGTGATGCTGATTGGACCTAGTGTGTAGGAAAGAGTATCTCTTCTAGGCCTACTGGTGAGACATTTGTATGTCATGGGGTGGAAAGCAAATCTGACAAAAATTCTAGAGATTTCCTTCTCAGTGGGTTTTCAAGAGATATAGTAGTAGAAGCTATCCATTCTAAGATGAAGGATAAGGACTTCTCTGGTGGTCCATGGTTAAGAATCAGCCTTCCAATGCAGAGGGTATGGGTTTGATTCCTGGCTGAGGAACTAAGATCCCACACACCACAGGACAACTAAGCCCACATGCCACAGCTGCTGAGTCCCAGCAGCACAGCGAGAGAGAAGCCCCCTGCACTGCAACAAAAATCCCACATGCCGCAACTCAGACTCGACGGTTCCAAATAAATAAAGATTTTAACGTTTATTAATATTAATATTTATTAATATTAAAATTAATTAATACATACATGAGGTGAAGGATAAGTTGTTTCATTTGGCCCTTTATATGACCCTAGTGGCTCAGCCAGTAAAGAATCTTCCTGCAATGCAGGAGACCTGGGTTTAGCCCCTGGGTCAGGAAGATTCCGCTGGAGAAGGGAATGACTACCACTCCAGTATTCTTGCCTGCAGAATTCCTTGGACAGAGGAGCCTGGTGAGCTATAGTCCATGGGGTCGCAAAGAGTCAGATATGACTGAGCAACTAATACTTTCATAACCAAAAAAGAGACACACCACCTGATGGTCCTCTTTGGGTTTGGGACACAATATGTTCCCCATTTGGGAGTGCTCCTCAAGTCCATTTACCAAATGACCCAAAAAGCGGCTGATTCTGAGTGGGACCAAGGACAAGTGAAGTCTCTGCACCTCATCCAGGTCGCACTGTGAGCTGCCCTCTGCCGGCTGAGCCACGTGATCCAGCAGATCCAAGTGGTAGATGCTGATGGAGGCTGGGTCAGAGCCCCGCAGGGAGTCACCTCACACACCCTTAAGATTAGAGAGCAAGGCCCTGCCATCCTCTGCGGATTTTGAGAAACAGCTTTTTACTTACTGCTGGGCCTAGTAACTGATCATTTAACCCTGGGCCACCACGTCACCATGCAAGCTGAGCTGCTCGGCATGAACTGGGAGCTGCCAGAACCACAGGCGTGAGTCAGGTGTGTACAGCAGCACTCCGTCATCAGATGGAGCTGACACACATGAGACTCCACCCAAGCAGACCTAGAGGACGTGCTAAGTCACATGAGCAAGTGGCCCAAGCGCCAAGGCCCCCACCTCCCTCTCCCTCCCGGCCTGCACCTGCGGCCTCAGGGGGCTCCCTATGATCAGCTGATTGAGGAAAAGAAGACTTAGGCCTGCCCAATGTTCAGGCACCACCCGAAAGTTGACAGCCTGTACTACAGCCCCTTCTGGAACATCCCTGAAGGACGGTAGTGAATGCAGGTCTGCCCAGCTTGCGGACCTTTGAGCAGTCAACCTGTTGTTCAATCTGCTTCAAAAGAGAAACAGCCAGAAGCACAAGTAGACACCAGCTTATGGACTGTGACCAATGGTTTGGCTGGATGGTCAGGGATTTGAAAGGAACATGACTGGAAAATTGGTGACAAGGTGATCTGAGGAAGAGGTAGGTGGATAGAGCTCTCTGAAAACTCCAAGATACTGTGTCCCAGGTGAATGGTCTGATCTCAGCAGAGGAGGCTTGTAATCCTCAAGGGGCTAGGACACTGTTCTTTGGGTACCAGTCAGCCTCCTTCTCCAGCTACAGTTGACATTGCCCAATAGGCTGATGAACAAATCAGTCATGGTGGCAGGGCTGGAAGTTATCCAGAGACTCAGCATTACAGACTTCCACTCACCAAGGCCAGCCTGATCATGGCCACCAAAAAGGGTCCAATCTGCCAACAGCAAGATCAACAATATGCCAGCACTCCCCAAAGCAATCAGTTCAGTTCAGTCTCTCAGTCCGAACTTTGTGACCTGACTCTGTCTGACTCTTTGTGACCTCATGGACTACAGCACACCAGGCTTCCTTGTCCATCACCATCTTCTGTACTTTACTCAAACTCATGTCCATTGAGTTAGTGATGCTATCCAACCATCTTATCTTTGGTCATCCCCTTCTCCTCCCACCTTCAATCTTTCCCATCATCAGGGTATTTTCTAAGGAGTCAGTTCTTTGCATCAGGGGGCCAAAGTATTGGAGTTTCAGCTTCAGTATCAGTCCTTTCAATTAATATTCAGGACTGATTTCCTTTAGGATTGACTGGTTGGATCTCCTTGCAGTCCAAGGGACTCTCAAGAGTCTTTTCCAACACCACAGCTCAAAAGCATCCATTCTTCAGTGCTCAGCTTTCTTTATGGTCCCTATCACATCTATACACGATTACTGGAAAAACTACAGCTTTGACTGCTGCTGCTAAGTCTCTTCAGTCGTGTCCGACTCTGTGTGACCCCATAGATGGCAGCCCACCAGGCTCCCCCGTCCCTGGGATTCTCCAGGCAAGAACACTGGAGTGGGTTGCCATTTCCTTTTCCAATAGCTTTGACTAGATGGACCTTTGTTGGCAAAGTGTTTTACTCAAACTCATGTCCATTGAGTTAGTGATGCTATCCAACCATCTTATCTTTGGTCATCCCCTTCTCCTCCCACCTTCAATCTTTCCCATCATCAGGGTATTTTCTAAGGAGTCAGTTCTTTGCATCAGGGGGCCAAAGTATTGGAGTTTCAGCTTCAGTATCAGTCCTTTCAATTAATATTCAGGACTGATTTCCTTTAGGATTGACTGGTTGGATCTCCTTGCAGTCCAAGGGACTCTCAAGAGTCTTTTCCAACACCACAGCTCAAAAGCATCCATTCTTCAGTGCTCAGCTTTCTTTATGGTCCCTATCACATCTATACACGATTACTGGAAAAACTACAGCTTTGACTGCTGCTGCTAAGTCTCTTCAGTCGTGTCCGACTCTGTGTGACCCCATAGATGGCAGCCCACCAGGCTCCCCCGTCCCTGGGATTCTCCAGGCAAGAACACTGGAGTGGGTTGCCATTTCCTTTTCCAATAGCTTTGACTAGATGGACCTTTGTTGGCAAAGTGATATCTCTGCTTTTTAATATGCTGTCTAGGTTGGTCATAGCTGTTCTTCCAAGGAGCAAGCATCTTTTAATTGCATGGCTGCTGTCACCATCTGCAGTGATTTTGGAGCCCAAGAAAATAAAGTCTGACACTGTTTCCATTGTTTTCCCATATATTTGCCATGAAGAGATGAGCCCAGATGCCGTGATCTTAGTTTTTTGAATGTGATCAACCAGTTTGCTATTTGGTGACAGGTTGATTATGCTAAACCACTTCCATCATGGCAGCATTCTGTTTTTACGGAATTGATAATCACCCTGAGTACACTGAGTTCCTTTTCCTGCACACAGTGCTTCCATAGACACATAGCATGCCTTATCCACTACCATTGCTTCTGATCAAGGAACTCATTTCGCAACAATTGGAATGCGGCAGTGCAGTCACACTCACAGAATTCACTAGTCTTACCATGTGCCCTACCATCCTGAAGCAGCTAGCTGGATAGAGAAATGGAATAGCCTTTTGAAGACTCAGTTACAGAATCAGCTAGATAGCAGTATCTTGCAGAGTTGGGCAAGGTTCTTCAGGAAACTCTCTGTGGAGGCTCTGAATCAGTATCCAGTATATGATGCTGTTTCTCCCAAGACCAGATTCATGCGTCCAAGAATCAAGGGATGGAAATGGGAGTGGCATCTCTCACTATTAGCCCCAGTGACCCTCTAGCACAAGGTTTGCCTTCTGTTCCCACAACCTTATGCTCAGCTGACCTAGTGGTGTTAGTTCCAAAGGGAGGAATGTTTTCGTGAAGAAACACAACAATGATTGCATTTAACTGGAAGTTAAGATTGGCACCTGGCTACTTTGGGTGGCTTGTGTCTCTGACTCAACAGTCAAAGAAGGGAGTTAGGGTGTTGGCTGGCATGACTGATTCTGACTACCAAAGGGACATTCGACTGCCTTTCCACAGTGGAGGTGAGGAAGCATACATGTCTGGAATGTAGGAGACCCCTCAGAGAACCTCTTAGTATTTCCATGCCCTCTGAGTAAATCCATGGAAAACTATGACAACCTAGTTCAAGGAGGACTGCTAATGGCCCAGACCACTTAGGAGTGAAAGTTTGGGTCACCCCAGCAGGTGAACAGCCAGGACCAGCTGAGGTGCTTCCCAAAGGTAAAGAGAATGATCAGCTGAAGAAGGTAGTTAGAAACAGCAGCTCCAACCAGCTAATACAACTAAGAACTTTGTTATGAACATCTCTTCCTTATTTTGTTGTGACTATGTAAATACACGGATAAGAAAGGGAAAGAAACAAAGATATTTGATGTATTATTTTATAATTTACCTTTGTTTTCTTCTCTCCCTTATCCACTTATATAACATAGGATGTATTAATAACAATTACATTTACAACACAGTATTTAGGTCCTAGGCATGAAGAGAAAGAGTAAACATCACCCAAGGACTATACATCTTCTTCTGGAGAGAAGATTAGTGTGTTTATAGTTACACTTGGGGCAGTTGTATCATGTTAAGCGGAAGTACTTGCTATTGTCTTCACTTGGAGACTAAGAATGGCTTAAGGATGACTTCCCTGGTGGTCTGGTGATTAAGCATCTGCTTGCAGTGCAACGGGGCACTTGTTTGATCTTGGTCCAGGATGATCCCACGTGCCTTGGAGCAACTAAGCCCATGTACCACAACTACTGAGCCCATGAGCTGCAATTACTGAAGCCTATTAACGCAGAGCCTATTCTCCACAATGGCAGAATCCACCACAATGAGAAGCCTGCACACCACAATGAAGACCTACCACAGCTAAAAAACAAAGTAAATAATTTAAAAAAAAAAAAAAAAGAATGGCTTAAGGAGATGTGTATGGATGCCAAGTCAACAGGAGTGAACTGTGATGTAGGTCTTATATGTCAGCTGGGCCAGGTTAGGGTACCCAGCTGTTTAATCAAACTCTAGTCTAGGTGTTTCTGTAGATGCAGCTTTGTAATTGTGGTTATATCTACAGTTAGTTGACTTTAAGTAAAGGAGTCGGTGTAAGTAAGTGTTAGTCACTCAGCCGTGCCCGACTATTTGTGACCCCATGGACCCCAGTAGGCTCTCTGTCCATGAGATTTTCCAGGCAAAGATACTGGAGTGGCTTGCCATTTCCTTCTCCAGGGGATCTTCCCAACCCAGGGATCGAACCCAGGTCTCCCGCACTGGAGGCAGATGCTTTAACCTCTGAGCCTCGATGGAAGCCCATAATGTAGGTTTGCCTCATCCAATCAGTTGAAGTCCTTAAGGATAAAAAGTGAGGCTTTCAGAAGGAGAAAAACTCTCCCTCAAGACTAAAGCCTCAAATCCTGCCTCCAGGCTGTGACCTGCCCCACAGATTTCATAATTGCCAGCCCTAACAAATGCGTGCACCAGTTCCTTAAAATAAATCTCTCTTCTATTATCTTTCCATCTATATCTCTCCATCCATTCATCCCTGTCCTCCTCCCCTGCCTGCTCCTCCCTTTGGATATCCTCCTTTGGCTTCTCCTTTCTCCCCATTCATTCATTCGGCCTCCCCAGAATTGCATCCTCAGCCTCCCTTTCTTCTTGAGCATCCTTCACTCTGCATCTGACTATCTCATCTACTTTCAAGGTTTCAACTACCCTGATATAATTTCAGTTGGTATCTTTGACAGCAACCTCTCTCCCAAACTCAGTTCATATTTCCAGCCTAGAGGCTCTGCTGGTATCTCAAGTAAAGTATCTCCAAAAGGACTCTCACTGCCCTCTCCTGCCCATTCCCCAAACTGCTGCTTTCCCAGCATCAGCTTTGTTCTGAAGGGAGAGCCCTCTCCCCTTGGCCCCTCCCCTCAGGATGGAAACCCGAGAGACCATGCTGCAGACTCCTGCATCGCCTCCTTTGTGCTCACTGAATCCTGTCCCTTCTAGGTCAGCACTGTCCTTTGTGTCCATCCACTCCTCCCCATCCCAATGCCTCTCATTGCATTTTCAGCTGCTGCCGGGATATCACCACTTGGTTGTCTAAGAAACCATTCGAACCAATGAAGTTCAAAGCTGTTCTCAACTCTCCCTCAACTGTACACGCTCACCTGTTTCCCACCTCACCTGCTGGCCCTACCATCCTTCTAATCTGCCCAGCACTGCAGTTTGGAAGGCATCCCACCTGTGGTTAGGAGCACAGGCTCTGCCCTCAATAACTGTGTGCATAGCTAACCCAGTACTTTTCAGCTGTGAACCCTGGGGAGTTATTTAACTTTGCAAATCTTCAATGTGCTCATCTGCAAAACAGAACTAATGTGGTGTGTACCACAGCAGGTTGTCATGAGAGGATCTGATGTATGGCCTAGGGTGAGGTGTAAGCACTGGGTGTTTTAAAGTCCCTGAGATGATTCTAAAGTGTAGTCAGGGTTCAGACCGCTATGTAATGGTAGTAGGATGGACCTGCGCAAGGTGCAGATAGGCCCCTTATGAAGAGACAACAGTCCAGGTAGGAGCATGCAGAGGAGGGGCCCTTGTTCAGGAGATGCTTTAGGAAGCAAAATTATATAAAACTTGGTGACTAGATGCTGAGGGAAGTTGAGAGGAAGGCAGCTAAGGTGACTCCGGTTTTTAACTTGGTTGACCAGGCTGAGCAGATGGTGATGCCATAAAGCTGTGGGTCCCAAATATGTTCGTTCACAATAATCATTTAGAATTCTTTTTCCTAAGCTTGTATCTTAGCTACTTTGTAGAACTGTATATCCCTAGCCAATCAAGGATTTGTACATAGGACTTTTCTGTCATCAGCTTGATTATTCCGGGAACTCTGCTCTGCAGAATGCCCTCCCCTGGATAGTTACTGCTTACTGTGGCCAAAAGTGTGCTGTCTGGGAGGAGGTAGCAAAGCAACAGCCATCTCACCACTGCTGGTGAGAGGCAGTGGAGACAGACGCAGAGGTGCTGGCTGGTTCTGGCTTGTCCTTTCTCGCCCCGACTGACAATATCCAGGCTCACATATCCCCGAATGCTTCTCTGTGCACTCACAGGCATAAAGAGGCATTGACTTCCCATAGACCTCCTGTAGCTCAGCGGTAAAAAGTCTGCCTGCCAATGCAGGAGACACAGGAGACAGGAAGACACCCTGAGTCGGAAAGGTTCCCTGAAGGAGGAAATGGCAACCCACTCCAGTATTCTTGCCTGGGAAATCCCATGGACAGAGGAGTCTGGCGGGCTACAATCCACTGGGTCACAAAGAATCAGACATGACTGGGTGCACACACGTACACACACACATACACACAGAGAGAGACTTCTCTATCAACCCCTCCACAGCCCTGTTCTGACCATCAGACTTGCACAATTTCCAAGTTTCCTGCACACCCCAACTCCTTTACCCATGCCAGAGCTGGTTAACAGCCTTTCTCTAGCCACTCTCAGAATGGTGTGAGGTCTAATT
This sequence comes from Madoqua kirkii, assembly GCA_006408675.1. Taxonomy (NCBI): domain Eukaryota; kingdom Metazoa; phylum Chordata; class Mammalia; order Artiodactyla; family Bovidae; genus Madoqua; species Madoqua kirkii. The sequence goes on from SJYC01059089.1 coordinate 13,703, forward strand.
TCTATAATATATTCCTTATTTCACAGCACTGATGGAAGTGATGCTTCTTCAACTGAACTCTCACTTACAAACCCCCTGATTCCAAATCTCTGGCACAGATATTGCAGGAGTCTTCCTTAATTTCATGACAGCTTTATCATCCCCACACAATGCTGTATTAGTGTGGACTCTGTAACTACAACTAACCAAAACCAATATACTCTAACTAAGTTAAAAGAAATTTCGTGAGGATACAGTGGGTGTTTCACAGAATTCAAAGGCATAATGAATCGAGTCCTCTGGAGAGATGAGAGCAAACTTCTGGAAAACCAGCAGGACTCTGGCAATTTCGCTCCTCCCTTCTTTTTCCTCCACATCTACTTCTATTCCTCCCGAGTCTCCACATTTCAGCCACATGGAAAGCCTGACCCTCATGGAGCCATTTCTTTTTAATATATATATATATATATATTTTTTTTTTTTTTTTTTCTGGGGAGGGGAGGTGGTGGTTGCTGTGGCAGGTCTTAGCTGCAGCATGTGGGATCTCTAGTTGTGGTCCAGGGACTTAGTTGCTCCATGGCACATGGAATCTTAATTCAATCCGTGGTTGTGGAGTGAACCTGAATCCCCTGCATTGTAAGGCAGATTTTTAAGCTCTGGACCACCAGGGAAGTCCCATGGAGCCAGTTCTAAATCTCTATGGATGAGATCCTGACTGGTGTCCAAAGTAGGTCAGGAGCCTCTCTTGCTGCCCAGTGTAGATAAGGAAGTGGGGTCACATACGAGTGTAGGATAAGCACAGTGCCTACAAAGCACCTCTGAACACAGAGGGAAGGGAGGGGCCCACTGTGCACTGGGCAGCAACCTGGAATGTGTCTACTCTAAATGTTCTGAGAAGGCTCAGCACCAAGGATCCTACTGCTTATGAATAAACAAGTGACACCTTTAGTTTCCCTCTACTTAATATATCATTTCCACCATAGCTATTTCCCAGCAATGTTTGCCATGGATTTCAGTTCTGGCTATTGAGATATGTATACAGTGTCCTACAGAAAGAATAACTAAGAGCAAATAATGATGAGATAATTGTTCTAGCAATAGTTTTAAATTTAAATTTTTGGAAAAATTTTCCTTGTAAATACTACCAAAATCTTCATTAGAGCAGAGAGGGAGGGACATCACTATGCCAATGCAATCTAAAGCAATAGCCCGGGATCCTGGCCCCATCAAGATAGGAGCAGTGGTTCTGTTCTATTGAAACTGCACATATCTACAGATTGCACTGACATAGACAATGAGCATTAAGCACTATAGGTGTAGTGTTAGTCACTTCAGTCGTGTCTGACTGTTTACCCTGTGGACTGTAGCCCACCAGTCTCCTCTGTCCATGGGATTCTCCAGGCAAGAATACTGGAGTGGATTGCCATTTCCTTCTCCAATGCATAAAAGTGAAGTCGCTCAGTCGTGTCTAACTCTTTGCGACCCCATGGACTGCAGCCCACCAGGCTCCTCCATCTGTGGGATTTTCCAGGCAAGAGTACTGGAGTGGGGTGCCATTGCCTTCTGTGGTGACGACACACTATCTCTCACTAAACAAAAATGACAGTGTTTTGATGCCTCAGAACAAACAATCACTCCCCTTTCATATGGTGAGATTTATATTTAGGTAATAAGTCTTCAGACTGAGGCATTTTCATGCATAATTTACCCCATCCAACCCTTCCCTTAGTTTCACTTCCAGAGGAAAAAAGTCAGTGGAGCTAAGTTGTTGTTTAGTTGCTCAGTCGTGTCCAGCTCTTTTGTGATCCCATGGACTGTAGACCACCAGGCTCCTCTGTCCATAGAATTTCCCAGGCAAGAATACTGGAGTGGATTGCCATTTCCTTCTCCAAGGGATCTTTCCAACCCAGGGATCAAACTCATATCTTCCGCACTGGAGGCAGATTCTTTACCACTGAGTCACTAGGGAAGCCCAGAGATAAGTTGGGACATGATAATTTCCTATATAAATAATGTCCCTTTGCATCACTCCTTTAAATTGTAAGCTCTTTGAAAGTAGATATCATCCTTGTTCTTCACTGGATCTTCTGGCCAGAGACTTATTAGAATGAATGTTCTAAACTGGGATTCTGATACTCGACAGGCTAGTGGATTTATTTCTCCAATCTCCTGCAAATCATCTGAGCATGGCAGTGAAGGACAGTCACAAGAATTCTCATCAAGTGACATAGCTGGAGTGAAATAGGAAATATTCTCATTGAGAACAATAACAAAGCTTAAATAATTCTGGGAAATTTTAATGTCTAAAGGAGATCTCTTTTCTTTAAAAAAAAACAAAACTTGAATGAATTGGAGAAAAAAAATCTATCTTCAAGTCAGGAAATAACATTAGACAACATGAAGTCTCTCATTTGTTAATGCCTGGAAGCAGGAAGTTGGTTCAGTTTCAGATACTACCAGATAAAGGCCATGCCAAAGGATGTTATCATAGTTTTAGGCTAAATATAGAATATAAATAGCCTTCCTTTTGCAATGGATATTGTCTAAAAGCTCTAATAGTGAGAAAACACGTGGGAAGTGTGGGTGTTCGTTCTGATGTGCCATCCTGACCCTTCGCTGTGCACATCTTCATCTTCCAGTGATCAGTGCCCACTAGAGAGCTAGCACTCAGAGTGGGTTTGTGTGTCAAGTGGCCAGAGCATTCAGAGAGACTGCCCAATGTTATGCTGCATGAAGATCCATCATCCAGTGTGTTTTTAACCCGTTCTTTTAAAAAAAAACTTCTTATTTTTTGTTTGGGTATAGAGGATTAGCTATGTTGTGATAGTTTCAGGTAAACAGTGAAGAGATTCAGCTATACATACACGTGTATCCATTCTCCCCCAGACTCCCCTCCCATCCAGGCTGCCACACAACATTGAGCAGAGTTCCATGTGCCATACAGTAGGACCTTAATGTTTTTAACCTGTTCTTGCCTCAGTTTCCCACATGAAATGTAGGAAGAACTAACAGGATCTCTCAGAGATTTATTCACAAGTAAATTCTTCATTGAGGTATGCTCTTCCCCTGGCCGCTGTCTTCCTTGAATAGACTTTGTTCTCCACTAGAAATTCAGTTACTCAGCCATAAAAGGGAACATATTTGAAGTGGATGAACCTGGAGCCTATTATACAGAGTGAACTAGGTCAGAAAGAGAAAAACAAATATTGTATATTAACACACACATATATATAATGGAATCTAGAAAAATGGTATTGAGGAACTTATTAGCAAGGCAGGAATAGGGACACAGACATAGAAAAGAGACTTGTGGACACAGTGGGGGAAGGAGAGGGAGGAGCCGATTCAGAGAGGAGCACTGGACCGTACACATTACTGTATGTAAAATAGACAGACTGTGGGGATTTGCTGTGTGATACAGGGAGCTCAGACTGCTGCTCTGTGACACCCTAGAGGGCTGGGAGGTGGGAGGCAGGCTCAAGAGGGAGGGGACATATGTATACTTACGGCTGATTCACACTGTTGTGCGACAGAAACCAACACAACTTTGCAAAGCAAGGAGATCGTGTACACCTGTGGCTGACTCATGTCAGTGTATGGCAAAACCAATACAGTATTGTAAAACAGAATAAAGTACTAAAAAAAAAGTTGTTTTGTTTTTTGTTTTTTGTTTTTTGTTTTAAGAAATTCCGTATCTATACCTATTTCAAGTTCCTCCAGGAGAGAGTCGCTGTGCCCCATCCCTGCCTGTCATCAGTTGAGCAGTCTGGCCGCTTGGCCTTGCCACCCGCCGCTTCCTGCCAGCAGCTGCCAGCCCGCCCAGGCCTCTTTGGGGCTGCCCGTCTCACGCGACAGACGCTGCTGCTGCCGTCACAGTCCTCACACGCCAGGGACAGCCGTGGGCACCACAGTAACGCGTGACAGCCTTCCTGTTAGAAAGCTCGGCAACCTCAAGGCTTCTCTTTCCCGAGTTTTAATCTTACCTGCCAGTGGCATCCCACTCCAGTACTCTTGCCTGGAAAATCCCATGAACGGAGGAGCTTGGTGGGCTGCCGTCCATGGGGTCGCTAAGAGTCGGACACGACTGAGCAACTTCACTTTCACTTTTCACTTTCATGCACTGGAGAAGGAAATGGCAACCCACTCCAGTTCTTGCCTGGCGAATCCCAGGGACGGGGGAGCCTGGTGGGCTGCTGTCTATGGGGTCGCACAGAGTCGGACACAACTGAAGTGACTTAGCAGCAGCAGCCAGTGATTAGGAGAGCTTTGCACACCCGCTCTGTAGCATCGTGCCTATTCTCTCACAGCTGACTGCCCACGTTGTCTGATCGGCATCCATTTCTGGCTCACTTTTCCCTAATGGAGGAAAAGCAACCCCTCATATGGATACACACCACAGCCTACAGGAGCTTATAACACCCCCGTCAACAGAGCACATTCACAGCGGACAGAGCTCAGCAAATCTCGGGAAGTCACCCAGCAGTCCCAGAGTCCAAAGTGAAGAGGTTGCCTCCTTCATCCAGTGCCTGAGTGGTGTGCTTCCGCTGCTGCTAAGTCGCTTCAGTCATGTCCGACTCTGTGCGACCCCGTAGACGGCAGCCCACCAGGCTCCCCCGTCCCTGGGATTCTCTGGGCGAGAACACGAGTGGGTTGCCATCTCCTTCCCCAATGCAGGAAAGTGAAAAGTGAAAGTGAAGAAGTCGCTCAGTCGTGTCTGACCCTTAGCGACCCCATGGACTGCAGCCCACCAGGCTCCCCCGTCCATGGGATTCTTCAGGCAAGAGTACTGGAGTGGGGTGCCATTGCCTTCTCCAGCCTGAGCAGTGTGGCCACCCTCAGATGCCTTCCCAGGCAGCCCTGTGCCTGCATGTGCTTCATGGACAGTTAAGTGAATGTGCTCTCTTTCGGGGGGCGGGGCGGGGCGCTGTGCGGGTCTTCGATGCCGCACAGGCTTTTCTCTGGCTGTGACAAGCAGGGGCTACTCTTCGTTTTGGTGCACAGGCTCCTCGTTGCAGTGGCTCCTCTTGTTGCAGAGCATGGGCTCGAGGCTGCACAGGCTTCGGTAACTGTGGTGCATGCACTTAGCTGCTCCACAGCACATGAGATCTTCCCAGACCAGGGGTCAAACCAGTGACCCAGCATTGGCAGGCAGATTCTTTACCACTGAAGCCCCAGTAAATGTGTTCTTGAAACTTCTCTGGAAAACACTGTCAACTATACATGTCTCTATAAAGCTGTTCCTGGGGAAGAAAGGCTCACACATTTAGCCAGTCTGAAATTTGAATCCATCCAATGATGAAATCAACCTCAAAAAGCTGGAATTACTGGTATATTGTGTAGTGATGAACCTATGATTTTCTGAAGAAAAGAAAAAAGAAAGGAAGGGGGATGAAATTTGAATCCAAGAATCGATTGAGGATTCTTTCTCTAATTAAATGGATGTGTTTGAGAGGCAAATTGTTTTATTTCCTAGCTTCTGTGTTTGCAAACAAGAGGGAAACCAGTTGAGTGGCTTTCGGACTCTCAGAGTTTGCAAATGATCAGTAAAAGCTTAAGAAATAACAAGATGTTCAGATACATAATATTACTAACATTTTAAGGAACTTTAGCTTTCAAAAAACTTTCACCAGCTTCCATCACTAGTATTTCACAAAGAAAAGCCTTTTTAACCTCAAAAAAGTAAATAGACATGATATCTTTCTTTCATGTACCCTGCACCCTGAATTATGGATATATGGCTGGAGCTCTAGAAACCATTTTGGACCTTCAAAACAAGAGCCACAGCCTAGCAGTGGTAAAGAAGAGACGACGAATTAATCTGGCTCCTTGACAATTTTGTGGAAATGTCACATCACACCTGAGTTGCCTTCTTTTGAATTTCTTTATGTGATAGAAAAATATTATCTTGTTTATACTACTTACTTTACTTTTTTCTTATAAGAAGTCAAATCTAAATCTATACGTTTTTAAATTATTTTTCAGCACTGTGTATCTCATTCTTTTTTAATTTCTGTTTTTAGGGGGTTTATGAGTTAAAACAAACTTCCCCCGTGGCTCAGCAGGAAAGAACTCACCTGCCAATGCAGGAGACATGAGATGCAGGTTCCATTCCTGGGTCAGGAAGATCCCTGGAGGAGGCCATGGCATCCCACTCCAGTATTCTTGCTGGGAGAATCCCCTGGACAGAGGAGCATGAGGACAGAGGAGCTATAGTCCATAGAGTTGCAAAAACTCAGACATGTCTAAAGCAACTTAGCATGCACACATAATTTAAAATAATGTATAAAACTGGTTTTGGAAGAAATATGAATTCACTGAGGAGATTTTGTTTTTAATGGTAAACAGAGTTTGGAGCCCACCAATATGGAACACAGAGCATGAGGGGCCACCGGGATTCCAGACTGTTCTTCAGGTGTGTGAGGCTCATCTACCCTGCACAGGGTAGGGGGAGGGTGGCTAAGAAACTGTTGCACTGATCCTCTTGGTGGGATTTTGAGGACTTTTGATACCCGACCCTCGCTTCTCAGTAAGCTGGCATCTCAAAGTCTCCGACATGAATACACTGAGGATATGACTCCCAGAAGGAGAAGGCAGACTCCAGACCTGGTGGTGATCACTCAGGAATAGTTTTCAGTTTCACCAGGGATTTTTCCTGTTCCTCGACCACCCACTACCTCCCACTCCCTAGGGTTTGCTTAGAGATTGACAGTTAACGGTTATTGTTGTTCAGTTAGTAAATCCTGTCTGACTCTTTGCAACCCCATGGACTGCAGCACTCCAGGCTTCCCTGTCCTTCACTATCTTCTGGAGTTTGCTCAAACTCAGGTCCATTGAATCAGTGGGACTATCTAAGCATCTCATCCTCTGTCATCTCCTTCTCCTTTTGCCTTCAGTCTTTCCCAGCATCAGAGTCTTTTCCCATGAGTCATCTCTTCTCATCAGGTGGCCAAAATATTGAAGCTTCAGCTGTAGCATCCGTCAGCTTATGCCTACCCTAGTTTATGTGGAATTGATAAATCTGCAACTGCCCACCTTCTATGAAAGCAACTAAACATGAATTCTACAGCAAGTAGACATTTTGAAAAATGATCTGTGTAAAGGATTCCTCCCATTCATGCATGTTTACAGAACTACTCTAATGATATAACGTATTTGACGTGGGTGATGTGTGATAGGGTCGATCATTGCTAGTTTCTGCCTTCACTATGCCTGTCCTGCTATTTCTCATTTCACTACCCCAGCTGAGAAAGAAGATGGTCCAGCAGGAGTTCACATGAAGTGCTAAAAGGAGATTTACCATCTTATTAGCAAGACATTTCCATGCATTCCTTCTTCAAAGGAAGTCATCCCCCCAAATCAGAATCAGCCTTTGTCATTACCTAGGTTTCCGGGAAACGACACGGAATGAGCTAGTGGTGTTGGGAGGACACTTGCTGAATTTCACTGCTGCTTTCAAAAGAGGCTTTTCTACACTCCTGTCACATCTGCCAGGAGCCACCCGAGGATGCTGGGCACCTGCCAAAGCCCTTGCTGAACAATGTTCAGCTCACTGACAGTCCAGCTGCTCCTCTAGCCCAGGGCCAAGGCCAAGAGCTCCTCTGGCTGGTCTCCTCTGTGAGCCCTTTAGACAGAAATGCAACACACCACACTCAGACCACAGCCCTTCCCAGGAGACGCTGGTGAAAGCACTTTCTCCATCAAGAAGATATCATCCTATCTCAGAGACTTCCTACCTTCATGCTCATAAAAAGCTGAGACTATTCTTGATTTGCTAGAAACTGGGGTTCCATAAGCAATGCCTGCGCACGCAGCAGTGTATACTGATAGCCATGCAGACAATCAATCCAGGGTTTACTATTGCTGCTAACCAGCCATTTCAGTCACTCAGTCCTGGAAAACTCTTTGCCATCCCATGGACTGCAGCATGCCAGGCTTCCCTGTCCATCACCAACTCCAAGAACTTGCTCAAACTCATGTCCATCAAGTCAGTGATGCCATCTAACCATCTCATCTTCTGTTGGCCTCTTCAGTCTTGCCCAGCATTAGGGTCTTTTTCAATGAGCCACTTTTTCGCATCAGGTGGCCAAAGTATTGGAGCTTCAGCATCAGTACTTCCAGTAAATATTCAGGACTGATTTCCTTTAGGATTGACTGGCTGGATCTCCTTGCAGTCCAAGGGACTCTCAAGAATCTTCTCCAACACCATAGTTCAAAAGCATCAATTCAGCACTCAGCTTTCTTTATAGTGCAACTCTCACATCCATACATGACTACTGGAAAAACCATAGCTTTGATTAGACAGACCTTTGTCAGCAAAGTAATGTCTCTGCTTTTTAATATATTGTCTAGGCCAGCCATAGCTTTTCTTCCAAGGAGCAAGTGTCTTAATTTCATGGATGCAGTCACCATCTGCAGTGATTTGGGAGCACACAAAAAAATGAAGTCTCTCTTTGTTGTTTCCCCCATCTGTTTGCCATGAAGTGATGGGACCAGATGCCATGATCTTCGTTTTCTGAATGTTGAGTTTTAAGCCAGCTTCTTCACTCTTCTCTTTCACTTTCATCAAGAGGCTCTTTAGTTCTTCTTCACCTTCTGCCATAAGGGTGGTGTCATCTGCATATCTGAGGTTATTGATATTTCTACCAGCAATCTTGATTCCAGCTTGTGCTTCATCCAGCCCAGCATTTCACATGATATACTTGACATAAATAAGCAGGGTGACAATATACAACTTTGATCTACTCCTTTCCCTATTTGGGACCAGTCTGTTGTTCCATGTCCCATTCTAACTGTTGCGTCTTGACCTGCATATAAATTTCTCAAGAGGCAGGTCAGGTGGTCTGGTATTCCCATCTCTTGAAGAATTTTCCACAGTTTGTTGTGATTCACACAGTCAAAGTTTTTTGGTGTAGTCAGTAAAGCAGAAGTAGATGTTTTTCTGGAACTCTCTTGCTTTTTCAATGATCCAACGGATACTGGCAGCTTGAACATCTGGAAGTTCATGGTTCATGTACTGTTGCAGCCTGGCTTGGAGAATTTTGAGCATCATTTTACTAGCATGTGAGATGAGCACAGTTGTGTGGTAGTTTGAACATTCTTTGGCATTGCCTTTCTTTGGGATTGGAATGAAAATTGACCTTTTCCAGTCCTGTGACCACTGCTGAGTTTTCCAAGTTTGCTGGCATATTGAGTGCAGCACTTTCACTGCATCATCTTTTAGGATTTGAAAGAGCTCAACGGGAATTCCATCACCTCAACTAGCTTTGTTTGTAGTGATGCTTCCTAAGGCCCACTTAACTTCTCATTCCAGGATGTCTGGCTCTAGGTGAGTGATCACACCATTGTGGTTATCTGGGTCATGAAGCTCTTCTTTGTATAGTTCTTCTGTGTATTCCTGCCACCTCTTCTTAATATCTTCTGCTTCTGTTAGGTCCATACCATTTCTGTCCTTTACTGAGCCCATCTTTGCATGAAATGTTCCCTGGTATGTCTAATTTTCTTGAAGAGATCTCTAGTCTTTCTCATTCTTTTGTTTTCCTCTATTTCTTTGCATTGATCACTTAGGAAGGCTTTCTTATCTCTCCTTGCTATTCTTTGGAACTCTGCATTCAATGGGTATATCTTTCCCTTTCTCCTTTGCCTTTAGTTTCTCTTATTTTCTCAGCTATTTGTAAGGCCTCCTCAGACAACCATTTTGCCTTTCTTTTTCTTAGGGATGGTCTTGATCACCGCCTCCTGTACAATGTCACAGACCTCCGTCATAGTTCTTCAGGCAGTCTATCAGATCGAATCCCTTGAATCTATTTGTCCCTTCCATTGTATAGTTGTAAGGGTTTTGATTTAGATTCATACCTAAATGGTCTAGTGGTTTTCCCTACTTTCTTCAATTTAAGTCTGAATTTTGCAATAAGGAAATAATGATCTGAGCCACAGCCAGCTCCTGGTCTTGTTTTTGTTGACTGTGTAGAGCTTCTCCATCTTTGGCTGCAAAGAATGTAATCAATCTGATTTCAGTATTGACCATCTGGTGATGTCCATGTGTAGAGTCTTCTCTTGTGTTGTTGGGAGAGGGTGTTTGCTATAACCAGTGCGTTCTCTTGGCAATACTCTCTTAGCCTTTGCCCTGCTTCATTTTGTACTCCAAGGCCAAATCTCTTGACTTCCTACTTTTGCATTCCAGTTCCCTGTATTGAAAAGGACATCTTTTTGGGGTGTTAGTTCTAGAAGGTCTTGTAGGTCTTCATAGAACTGTTCAAGATTAGCTTCTTCAGTATTACTGGTTGGGGCATAGACTTGGATTACCGTGATACTGGACGTGCGTGTAATTAGCACCTCCCTGTGAGGACAGAGAAACCCACAGGCAGCCAGGGTGTGGGGAGGGGATGGGGATGAATGGCTGGAGTGCAGGGGACTCTAGGACCGTGAAACTTCACTGTGTGACACTGGCATTGTGGGCGCATGTCACCATGTATTTAGCAAAATCCGTAAAACATACAAGACAAAGACTGAACCCTAATACAAACCAATTGCAACAACTGCAACAGATTAATAATAGGTTAGGGACTTCCCTGGGAGAAGGCAATGGCATCCCACTCCAGTACTTTTGCCTGGAAAATCTCATGGATGGAGGAGCCTGGTAGGCTGCAGTCCATGGGGTTACTAGGAGTCAGACATGACTGAGCGACTTCGTTTTCACTTTTCACTTTCGTGCATTGGAGAAGCAAATGGCAACCCACTCCAGTGTTCTTGCCTGGAGAATCCCAGGGATGGGGGAGCCTGATGGGCTGCTGTCTATGGGGTCGCACAAAGTCAGACATGACTGAAGTGACTTAGCAGCAGCAGGGACTTCCCTTGTGGTCTAGTTGTTAAAATCCTCCTTCCAATGCAGGGGATGCTGGTTTGATCCCTGCTGGGGGAACTAAGATCCCACATACCTTGGGGCAACTAAGCTCATGTACCACAACTAGAGAAGCCTGTGAGCCACAACAAAGAGCTGGCATGCTTCGACAAAGACTCGGTATAGCTTAATCAATTAAAATTAAAACCATAAGGGAAATCGTTTGGGCCGGGTGCAGCCTGGGAAGGAATACATAAGAACTCTGGAGACTTCCCTGGCGATCAGTGGTTAAGATTTCGCCTTCCAGTGCAGGGGGTGCAGGTTCGATCCCTGGTCAGGGAGCCAAGATCACACACACCTTGTAGCAAAAAAAAAAAACCCCACAAAACAGGAGCAATAGTGTAACCAATTTGATAAAGACTTTTTAAATGTTCTACACACAAAAAAATTCTTTAAAAAGAAGAACTCTATACTTGCTACTCACTTTTTCCGCAAATTTAAAACTGCTCTTTAAAAAAAAAAAGCCCATAAAAATTTTAACAGGCTGCTCAATAGGCAAGATTGACCCACAAAAAATAAAGAGGACACACAGTAAGGCAGTGGGTGAGTACAATAGATCTGTAGCACTATGGTTCAGGCACCAAGTGCAATCATTTCCCTGGGTTGGGAAGATCCCCTGGAGAAGGGCATGGTAACCACTCCAGTGTTCTTGCCTGGAGAATTCTGTGGGCAGAGGAGCCTGGTGGGGTCCATGGGGTCTGTAGACAGATGGATCCATGGGGTCACAAATAGTTGGACATGACTGAGCACCTAATACACATGAGTGTTACTTTGGAGAGAACTGGCTAAGAATAAGGAATAAGCCTATAAACTTAGCTAGAGAGCTGTCAAGCACTGTACACATCGAAACAGTTAAATCAGTGTATCCTTTCTAATCCTAATTCGAGGGAAATTGGGAGGAGGAAATGGGGGCCAAAGAGGGGACGAGAAGACCAACATGTTCGCCAGCTGAGAAAAGCCTTAGATGAAAACGACCATTTGGCAGCAGTGGCGAATAGAGTGAGCAGAGTCCACATGCCCACACCCTGCTGGTTGGATGGTAGAAGATACGCGAGTGTCAGGGCCACACAGGGAGGAGAACCATCCTGTATCATCATCCTCAGGATGCCAGAGATCCTGAGGTTCACGCCTGTGTCAGATATGTGTTGTCAGCTTAGAATCTGAACCGTGTCCTTGAGTGGGAGCCAGACGCCTTGACAGATGGCAGAAATCTGCTATTCCCAGGCACACCGTCATCTGAGCAACTCGGCAGAAGGAGCGGGTGCCCTGTGCCCAGCTGTTAATCGTCTTATGTCCTGGGGCTTAAGGAGCCACAGGCCTTTGCAATTGTTCTTTCCAGGCAACACTTAAGCTGCACAGTCTGATTTAGTTCTATTTAATACCAGAAACTTCCCAGGGGGCACAGTAATAAAGAATCTGCCTGCCAGTGCAGGAGACGCAAGAGATTCGTGTTCAATCCCTGGGTCAGGAAGCTCCCCTGAGAAGCATGTGATAGCGGGAAAGGGATGTGGATGTACAAACACAGGGCTCTGGAGTGATGTGGAAAGATAAAGAATAGCCAATATGTATATGTCCCTGGAGTTTCAAAGCATTTTCTCACACTTGCACTCTTTCACTGATGACAACAGCCATGTGAGAAAGCAGGAAGGACTCCTTCTAATTTTTTTTATAATAAAATGAAAGAAATAGCAGTATCCATGACTGTAGCTGGTGAAAGGCAGCACATCCCAAACACTAACCTGGTCAAGTAAGATCCAGGGTCTGCATTCAGGGCTCTCAGTTCTTTGGAGAACATACATGGACATTAGAAAAAAAAAAAAAGTGAGGCGAGAACAAGATGGCAGAGGAGCAAGTGGATGTGGAGTATATCTCTCCACGGATACAACAGGAATACACCTTCAGACACAGAAGTGCATGCAGAACACCAGCTGAGAGCGGACAGGAGTGCCTGACCAGAGGAAAGAATATATAGACCCACACAAAACTCGGTAGGAGGAAGGAACTGGGGGAGAAACGGGAGTGTTAGTAGGACTGGACCTGCCCTCGGCGGGTGGAGAACGGAAGCAGGGGTCCAATCCCAGGCGGGGCAATTGTCTGAGTCAGAGGAGAAACATTAAAGGCAGAGAGTGAAACAGCTGATCTGAGGCAGCCTAAGTGGAATGAGAATCAGACAGTCCTTGCTGCAGCCATACATGCCCTGGACAGGGATGCAGGTGCCCTGGAAGGCACAAGGGCTGGGAGCTGGAGTTTAGGGATGTGGAGCAATCCCAGGGTGAGGGCTGCTGTTGACTGCAGAGAGACGGATCGAGGGGCTGTGAGGGAGGAGACTGTGGCGGGAAATACCTGTGGAGGAAAGCCAAGCAGCCATGGAAGCAAGGCGATACTGCTGAGTCACGCGTAGGGGGTGGGGCCATCACCATAGCCTCTTTCCCCACATGCCAGCATCTGCAGCTGAACAAGAGAGAGGCTGGCCCATCAGACACCTGACGCAGTGAACTATGGAGTAGGACCTCACCAAGGTGCTCCTTTAAGTGACTGATGTGCCATTCTACAGAGTAGGACCCCAGCCAGTGGAGGGCCTCCGTGTGCCTGATGCCCGAACAACAGAGAAGGACCCCAGGCAAGGGAGCCCTCTAAGTGCCTGAACTGACAGAGATACGAAGAAAGACTGGCCAAAGAAGCCTTCTGATCGCCAGCTACAGAAGGCTCAAAAAAAGACTCTGATAGGGTCACAACTCCTGGGCAGAGGCAGTCCATGTCCCTGCACACTTGGCACCACCAGTGTCCGGCAAGCTAAGCAGCTTGTGCCACCTTCATGCTCAACTCTCACTGGGGCAGAGCTGCCATAAGCACAAAAAGTCTCGCATCTATGTGTGCAGGGTCCCTTCAGTCGTGTCCAACTCTTTGCAACCCTGTAGACTGTGGCCTGCCAGGCCTCTGTCAGGGAGGATCTCCAGGCAAGAACACTGGAGCGTATGGGCCAACACTGGCTGCCATACCCTTCTAGAGCACTATATTTCCTGCTGCCCTCGCTGCCAACTCCCTGGAGTACCTGGTGCTGCCAGAACCCCTGGGACCCAAGCAGCTGCACCACCTCCACACCTGGCCCCGACAGGGGCAAACCCAAGCCCTCCAGGCAGCCTCAGGAGCTAAACCCCAGTGACCCACATGCAGAGGTGGAAATAAAAGCAAGTTGAAACCAGGGGCGTTGTGCTAAGGAAGACTCAAAACCTTTCCAAGCAGCTATACAAGCTGCAGATTAAATCCACACGATGAACTAGGCAGACCCTGTGTCTATTGAATATATAAAAGGCCATTGAGAATTACCACAAAAGAAAACATATTGCTTCGATAGTTGTGGACATTGGAGGCAAGAACACACAGGAGTAGGACCAGATTAGGATCTGAGCTGCCCCCACAGCACAGTGCTGGAGGGCATCCTAGGGAGGTGAGGTGGGCTGTGACTCCCAGTGAGGGGAAGGGCTCTGACAGCAGTGACTCAGGAAAAACATTTATTATTCCTGGTTTGACTTGTTCTGTAGATTCTTTTGGACTTTTTTTTTTCTTTTTTCCCCCCTTTTGCCCCCCTAATCTGTTGTAGTCGTCAATTTTATTGGCATTGTTTTAGTTGTTGATTTTATTTGCACCGAGAAATCCAGTAAAGCTTTCGAGCTTTTTTCCCCTTAGTCACATTTTTTATTGTTGCTATAAACCTCTGCCTCTACATTGGTCTTTTGCAGTTCTGTGGGGTTTTCCCTTTTTTCTTTTCTCTTTTTTTTAATTTTTTAAACCTATTATTATTTTTTCTACATTTATTCCTTTGTTTTCTTTTCCTACTGTTCTTTTCCCCTTTCAGTTAATCTTTAATATTATAAATATTCTTTATCTACCTCTATTTAACTTTACATATTTATTCTTTCCTTCTTTTCTTTCTCTCTTTCCCTCTCAACATATTTGTTAGTTTTATTTTCACTGCTTTATTCCCCAGCTGCACCTAGCTTTAGTTTTGTTTTCCAGTTTGTGCTTTAGTTAGCTTTGTTCTGCTAGATATAATTTTTGGTTTCCTTTGTTCGCCAGGTCAGTCTATTGCACTTAATTTTTGTTGGACTGTTTTGATTTTGCTATGGGTGTAAATGTATATGTGTATATTCGGTCACACTTTTTATTGTTTTTATAAACTTCTGCCTCTACGTTGGGCTTTTGCAGTTCTGTAGAGTTTTGCTTTTTTCTTTCTTCTTCCACTTTTTTCTTTTCTCTTTTTTATAATTTTAATTTTTTAAACATAATATTATTTTTCTACATTTATTCCTTTGTTTCTTTCTTTCCTTTCCTCTCAACACATTTGCTAGCTTTATTTTCATTGCTTCATTCCCCACTTGGCACCTTGTTTTAATTTTGTTTTCCAGTTTGTGCTTTAGTTAGTTTTGTTCTTAACTGGTAAATATAATTTTTTATTTCCTTTGTTTGCCGGGTCAATCTACTGTACTTTATTTTTGTTGGACTGTTTTGACTCTGCTTATGGGTTTATATGTATAAGTGTATATTCCATTATTTTAATTATTATTTGCCTGATTTTGTAACTGCT
>SJYC01059090.1:0-16071 GCA_006408675.1 Madoqua kirkii
AAGAGGCAGGTCAGGTGGTCTGGTATTCCCATCTCTTGAAGAATTTTCCACAGTTTGTTGTGATTCACACAGTCAAAGTTTTTTGGTGTAGTCAGTAAAGCAGAAGTAGATGTTTTTCTGGAACTCTCTTGCTTTTTCAATGATCCAACGGATACTGGCAGCTTGAACATCTGGAAGTTCATGGTTCATGTACTGTTGCAGCCTGGCTTGGAGAATTTTGAGCATCATTTTACTAGCATGTGAGATGAGCACAGTTGTGTGGTAGTTTGAACATTCTTTGGCATTGCCTTTCTTTGGGATTGGAATGAAAATTGACCTTTTCCAGTCCTGTGACCACTGCTGAGTTTTCCAAGTTTGCTGGCATATTGAGTGCAGCACTTTCACTGCATCATCTTTTAGGATTTGAAAGAGCTCAACGGGAATTCCATCACCTCAACTAGCTTTGTTTGTAGTGATGCTTCCTAAGGCCCACTTAACTTCTCATTCCAGGATGTCTGGCTCTAGGTGAGTGATCACACCATTGTGGTTATCTGGGTCATGAAGCTCTTCTTTGTATAGTTCTTCTGTGTATTCCTGCCACCTCTTCTTAATATCTTCTGCTTCTGTTAGGTCCATACCATTTCTGTCCTTTACTGAGCCCATCTTTGCATGAAATGTTCCCTGGTATGTCTAATTTTCTTGAAGAGATCTCTAGTCTTTCTCATTCTTTTGTTTTCCTCTATTTCTTTGCATTGATCACTTAGGAAGGCTTTCTTATCTCTCCTTGCTATTCTTTGGAACTCTGCATTCAATGGGTATATCTTTCCCTTTCTCCTTTGCCTTTAGTTTCTCTTATTTTCTCAGCTATTTGTAAGGCCTCCTCAGACAACCATTTTGCCTTTCTTTTTCTTAGGGATGGTCTTGATCACCGCCTCCTGTACAATGTCACAGACCTCCGTCATAGTTCTTCAGGCAGTCTATCAGATCGAATCCCTTGAATCTATTTGTCCCTTCCATTGTATAGTTGTAAGGGTTTTGATTTAGATTCATACCTAAATGGTCTAGTGGTTTTCCCTACTTTCTTCAATTTAAGTCTGAATTTTGCAATAAGGAAATAATGATCTGAGCCACAGCCAGCTCCTGGTCTTGTTTTTGTTGACTGTGTAGAGCTTCTCCATCTTTGGCTGCAAAGAATGTAATCAATCTGATTTCAGTATTGACCATCTGGTGATGTCCATGTGTAGAGTCTTCTCTTGTGTTGTTGGGAGAGGGTGTTTGCTATAACCAGTGCGTTCTCTTGGCAATACTCTCTTAGCCTTTGCCCTGCTTCATTTTGTACTCCAAGGCCAAATCTCTTGACTTCCTACTTTTGCATTCCAGTTCCCTGTATTGAAAAGGACATCTTTTTGGGGTGTTAGTTCTAGAAGGTCTTGTAGGTCTTCATAGAACTGTTCAAGATTAGCTTCTTCAGTATTACTGGTTGGGGCATAGACTTGGATTACCGTGATACTGGACGTGCGTGTAATTAGCACCTCCCTGTGAGGACAGAGAAACCCACAGGCAGCCAGGGTGTGGGGAGGGGATGGGGATGAATGGCTGGAGTGCAGGGGACTCTAGGACCGTGAAACTTCACTGTGTGACACTGGCATTGTGGGCGCATGTCACCATGTATTTAGCAAAATCCGTAAAACATACAAGACAAAGACTGAACCCTAATACAAACCAATTGCAACAACTGCAACAGATTAATAATAGGTTAGGGACTTCCCTGGGAGAAGGCAATGGCATCCCACTCCAGTACTTTTGCCTGGAAAATCTCATGGATGGAGGAGCCTGGTAGGCTGCAGTCCATGGGGTTACTAGGAGTCAGACATGACTGAGCGACTTCGTTTTCACTTTTCACTTTCGTGCATTGGAGAAGCAAATGGCAACCCACTCCAGTGTTCTTGCCTGGAGAATCCCAGGGATGGGGGAGCCTGATGGGCTGCTGTCTATGGGGTCGCACAAAGTCAGACATGACTGAAGTGACTTAGCAGCAGCAGGGACTTCCCTTGTGGTCTAGTTGTTAAAATCCTCCTTCCAATGCAGGGGATGCTGGTTTGATCCCTGCTGGGGGAACTAAGATCCCACATACCTTGGGGCAACTAAGCTCATGTACCACAACTAGAGAAGCCTGTGAGCCACAACAAAGAGCTGGCATGCTTCGACAAAGACTCGGTATAGCTTAATCAATTAAAATTAAAACCATAAGGGAAATCGTTTGGGCCGGGTGCAGCCTGGGAAGGAATACATAAGAACTCTGGAGACTTCCCTGGCGATCAGTGGTTAAGATTTCGCCTTCCAGTGCAGGGGGTGCAGGTTCGATCCCTGGTCAGGGAGCCAAGATCACACACACCTTGTAGCAAAAAAAAAAAACCCCACAAAACAGGAGCAATAGTGTAACCAATTTGATAAAGACTTTTTAAATGTTCTACACACAAAAAAATTCTTTAAAAAGAAGAACTCTATACTTGCTACTCACTTTTTCCGCAAATTTAAAACTGCTCTTTAAAAAAAAAAAGCCCATAAAAATTTTAACAGGCTGCTCAATAGGCAAGATTGACCCACAAAAAATAAAGAGGACACACAGTAAGGCAGTGGGTGAGTACAATAGATCTGTAGCACTATGGTTCAGGCACCAAGTGCAATCATTTCCCTGGGTTGGGAAGATCCCCTGGAGAAGGGCATGGTAACCACTCCAGTGTTCTTGCCTGGAGAATTCTGTGGGCAGAGGAGCCTGGTGGGGTCCATGGGGTCTGTAGACAGATGGATCCATGGGGTCACAAATAGTTGGACATGACTGAGCACCTAATACACATGAGTGTTACTTTGGAGAGAACTGGCTAAGAATAAGGAATAAGCCTATAAACTTAGCTAGAGAGCTGTCAAGCACTGTACACATCGAAACAGTTAAATCAGTGTATCCTTTCTAATCCTAATTCGAGGGAAATTGGGAGGAGGAAATGGGGGCCAAAGAGGGAGACGAGAAGACCAACATGTTCGCCAGCTGAGAAAAGCCTTAGATGAAAACGACCATTTGGCAGCAGTGGCGAATAGAGTGAGCAGAGTCCACATGCCCACACCCTGCTGGTTGGATGGTAGAAGATACGCGAGTGTCAGGGCCACACAGGGAGGAGAACCATCCTGTATCATCATCCTCAGGATGCCAGAGATCCTGAGGTTCACGCCTGTGTCAGATATGTGTTGTCAGCTTAGAATCTGAACCGTGTCCTTGAGTGGGAGCCAGACGCCTTGACAGATGGCAGAAATCTGCTATTCCCAGGCACACCGTCATCTGAGCAACTCGGCAGAAGGAGCGGGTGCCCTGTGCCCAGCTGTTAATCGTCTTATGTCCTGGGGCTTAAGGAGCCACAGGCCTTTGCAATTGTTCTTTCCAGGCAACACTTAAGCTGCACAGTCTGATTTAGTTCTATTTAATACCAGAAACTTCCCAGGGGGCACAGTAATAAAGAATCTGCCTGCCAGTGCAGGAGACGCAAGAGATTCGTGTTCAATCCCTGGGTCAGGAAGCTCCCCTGAGAAGCATGTGATAGCGGGAAAGGGATGTGGATGTACAAACACAGGGCTCTGGAGTGATGTGGAAAGATAAAGAATAGCCAATATGTATATGTCCCTGGAGTTTCAAAGCATTTTCTCACACTTGCACTCTTTCACTGATGACAACAGCCATGTGAGAAAGCAGGAAGGACTCCTTCTAATTTTTTTTATAATAAAATGAAAGAAATAGCAGTATCCATGACTGTAGCTGGTGAAAGGCAGCACATCCCAAACACTAACCTGGTCAAGTAAGATCCAGGGTCTGCATTCAGGGCTCTCAGTTCTTTGGAGAACATACATGGACATTAGAAAAAAAAAAAAAGTGAGGCGAGAACAAGATGGCAGAGGAGCAAGTGGATGTGGAGTATATCTCTCCACGGATACAACAGGAATACACCTTCAGACACAGAAGTGCATGCAGAACACCAGCTGAGAGCGGACAGGAGTGCCTGACCAGAGGAAAGAATATATAGACCCACACAAAACTCGGTAGGAGGAAGGAACTGGGGGAGAAACGGGAGTGTTAGTAGGACTGGACCTGCCCTCGGCGGGTGGAGAACGGAAGCAGGGGTCCAATCCCAGGCGGGGCAATTGTCTGAGTCAGAGGAGAAACATTAAAGGCAGAGAGTGAAACAGCTGATCTGAGGCAGCCTAAGTGGAATGAGAATCAGACAGTCCTTGCTGCAGCCATACATGCCCTGGACAGGGATGCAGGTGCCCTGGAAGGCACAAGGGCTGGGAGCTGGAGTTTAGGGATGTGGAGCAATCCCAGGGTGAGGGCTGCTGTTGACTGCAGAGAGACGGATCGAGGGGCTGTGAGGGAGGAGACTGTGGCGGGAAATACCTGTGGAGGAAAGCCAAGCAGCCATGGAAGCAAGGCGATACTGCTGAGTCACGCGTAGGGGGTGGGGCCATCACCATAGCCTCTTTCCCCACATGCCAGCATCTGCAGCTGAACAAGAGAGAGGCTGGCCCATCAGACACCTGACGCAGTGAACTATGGAGTAGGACCTCACCAAGGTGCTCCTTTAAGTGACTGATGTGCCATTCTACAGAGTAGGACCCCAGCCAGTGGAGGGCCTCCGTGTGCCTGATGCCCGAACAACAGAGAAGGACCCCAGGCAAGGGAGCCCTCTAAGTGCCTGAACTGACAGAGATACGAAGAAAGACTGGCCAAAGAAGCCTTCTGATCGCCAGCTACAGAAGGCTCAAAAAAAGACTCTGATAGGGTCACAACTCCTGGGCAGAGGCAGTCCATGTCCCTGCACACTTGGCACCACCAGTGTCCGGCAAGCTAAGCAGCTTGTGCCACCTTCATGCTCAACTCTACTGGGGCAGAGCTGCCATAAGCACAAAAAGTCTCGCATCTATGTGTGCAGGGTCCCTTCAGTCGTGTCCAACTCTTTGCAACCCTGTAGACTGTGGCCTGCCAGGCCTCTGTCAGGGAGGATCTCCAGGCAAGAACACTGGAGCGTATGGGCCAACACTGGCTGCCATACCCTTCTAGAGCACTATATTTCCTGCTGCCCTCGCTGCCAACTCCCTGGAGTACCTGGTGCTGCCAGAACCCCTGGGACCCAAGCAGCTGCACCACCTCCACACCTGGCCCCGACAGGGGCAAACCCAAGCCCTCCAGGCAGCCTCAGGAGCTAAACCCCAGTGACCCACATGCAGAGGTGGAAATAAAAGCAAGTTGAAACCAGGGGCGTTGTGCTAAGGAAGACTCAAAACCTTTCCAAGCAGCTATACAAGCTGCAGATTAAATCCACACGATGAACTAGGCAGACCCTGTGTCTATTGAATATATAAAAGGCCATTGAGAATTACCACAAAAGAAAACATATTGCTTCGATAGTTGTGGACATTGGAGGCAAGAACACACAGGAGTAGGACCAGATTAGGATCTGAGCTGCCCCCACAGCACAGTGCTGGAGGGCATCCTAGGGAGGTGAGGTGGGCTGTGACTCCCAGTGAGGGGAAGGGCTCTGACAGCAGTGACTCAGGAAAAACATTTATTATTCCTGGTTTGACTTGTTCTGTAGATTCTTTTGGACTTTTTTTTTTCTTTTTTCCCCCCTTTTGCCCCCCTAATCTGTTGTAGTCGTCAATTTTATTGGCATTGTTTTAGTTGTTGATTTTATTTGCACCGAGAAATCCAGTAAAGCTTTCGAGCTTTTTTCCCCTTAGTCACATTTTTTATTGTTGCTATAAACCTCTGCCTCTACATTGGTCTTTTGCAGTTCTGTGGGGTTTTCCCTTTTTTCTTTTCTCTTTTTTTTAATTTTTTAAACCTATTATTATTTTTTCTACATTTATTCCTTTGTTTTCTTTTCCTACTGTTCTTTTCCCCTTTCAGTTAATCTTTAATATTATAAATATTCTTTATCTACCTCTATTTAACTTTACATATTTATTCTTTCCTTCTTTTCTTTCTCTCTTTCCCTCTCAACATATTTGTTAGTTTTATTTTCACTGCTTTATTCCCCAGCTGCACCTAGCTTTAGTTTTGTTTTCCAGTTTGTGCTTTAGTTAGCTTTGTTCTGCTAGATATAATTTTTGGTTTCCTTTGTTCGCCAGGTCAGTCTATTGCACTTAATTTTTGTTGGACTGTTTTGATTTTGCTATGGGTGTAAATGTATATGTGTATATTCGGTCACACTTTTTATTGTTTTTATAAACTTCTGCCTCTACGTTGGGCTTTTGCAGTTCTGTAGAGTTTTGCTTTTTTCTTTCTTCTTCCACTTTTTTCTTTTCTCTTTTTTATAATTTTAATTTTTTAAACATAATATTATTTTTCTACATTTATTCCTTTGTTTCTTTCTTTCCTTTCCTCTCAACACATTTGCTAGCTTTATTTTCATTGCTTCATTCCCCACTTGGCACCTTGTTTTAATTTTGTTTTCCAGTTTGTGCTTTAGTTAGTTTTGTTCTTAACTGGTAAATATAATTTTTTATTTCCTTTGTTTGCCGGGTCAATCTACTGTACTTTATTTTTGTTGGACTGTTTTGACTCTGCTTATGGGTTTATATGTATAAGTGTATATTCCATTATTTTAATTATTATTTGCCTGATTTTGTAACTGCTACCTGTCTGGGGTTCATCTTTGGTTTCTCATTATTGGATATTTGTTTTAATCTCACTAATGCCATAACAAACCACTTGTGGAACCTTCGTTCCTGACCAGATATCCAGCCTCGAGCCTTTGGAGTGGGACCACTGACTTCAAGGCCCTAGACTGCCAGAGAACTAACCCTAGGAAGTATCAAATAGTGAGAACTCAGAAAAAGGAAACCATGTGAATAGAAGACCTGGCATCAGTAGCTACAACCACCAGTAGCACCCTGTGCAGGACACCTCATCTATGCAACAAACAAAACAAAAAAATACAAACCCAATCATCAGCAGACAGGATTATCACCTCACTCAGTCTTGCTCATCAGAGGAAAAACAAACAAATACACCACAAATCTCACCCTATACAAAGCTTATGCAAACTATTGGGCCAACCTTAGGAGAGCAGAAACAAAAGGAAGAAAGAATTCAATTTTTCTTGAAGCCTGGGAAAAGGAGACCTCAAACACAATAAGTTAAAAAAAGAATAATGAAAAGGCAGAGAAGTACTACACAAATGATAGAACAAACTGGAAGCACAGAAGTCCAAATAAATGAAGAGGAAATAGGCAAACTACCTGAAAAAGAATTCAGAATAATGATAGTAAAGATGATCAAAAGCCTTGAAAACAAAATGGAGAAAATGCAAGAATCAATTAACAAAGACCAGGAAAAATTAAAGAAGAAACATACAGAGGCAAACAATACAATTACTGAAATTAAAAATACTCTAGAAGGAATCAATAGCAGAATACCTGAAGCAGAAGAATGAATCAGTGAGCTGGAAAATAAAATGGTGGATACAATTTCTGAAGAGCAGAATAAAGTAAAAAGAATGAAAAGAGACTACATCTGAGGATAGTCTCAAAGAACTCTGAGTGAGTGAGTGAGTGAAAGTTGCTCAGTCGTGTCTGAT
Organism: Madoqua kirkii; assembly: GCA_006408675.1. Classification (NCBI taxonomy): domain Eukaryota; kingdom Metazoa; phylum Chordata; class Mammalia; order Artiodactyla; family Bovidae; genus Madoqua; species Madoqua kirkii. Next base: position 7,605 of record SJYC01059090.1, read on the forward strand.
TCTATGCGACCCCATGGACTATATACAGTCCATGGAATTCTCTAGGCCAGAATACCAGCATGGGTAGCCTTTGCCTTCTCCAGGAGATCTTCCTAACCCAGGGATCGAACCCAGGTCTCGCACATTGCAGGCAGATTCTTTACCAGCTGAGCCACAAGGGAAGCTCCAGAGACCTCTGGGACAATATCAAATGCACCAACATTCAAATTACAGGGCCCTCAGAAGAAGAGAAGAAAAAGAAAAGGTATGAGAAGATTTTTGAAGAGATTATACTTGAAAATTTCCCCAGCATGGAAAAGGAAATAGTCAATCAAGTCCAAGAGGCACAAAGAGTCCCATACAGGATAAACCCAAGGAGAAACATGCCAAGACACATACTAATCAAACTAACAAAGACTAAACACAAAGAAAGAATATTAAAAGCAGCAAGGGGAAGAATTGCAAATAGAGCTGCCTTACGACCCAGCAATCCCACTGCTGGGCATACACACTGAGGAAACTCGACTTGAAAGAGACACGTGTACCCCAATGTTCATTGCAGCAATGTTTATAATTGCCAGGACATGGAAACAACCCAGATGTCCATCAGCAGATGAATGGATAAGAAAGCTTTGGTACATATACACAATGGAGTATTACTCAGCCCTCAAAAAGAATAAGTTTGACGCAGTTCTAATGAGATGGATGAAACTGGAGCCGATTATACAGAGTGAAGTAAGCCAGAAAGAAAAACACCAATACAGTATACTGACACATATATATGGAATTTAGAAGACAATAATGATGACCCCGAAAGTGAGACAATATAAGAGACACAGAGGTATAGAACGGACTGTTGGCTTCAGAGGGAGAGGGAGAGGGTGGGAAGATCTGGGAGAAGGACAACGAAACATGTATACAATCATATGGGAGATGAAGCACCAGTCTATGTTCAATACAGGATACAGGATGCTTGGGGCCAGTGTATGGGATGAACCGGGGGGATGGGCAGGGAAGGGAGGAGGGAGGGGGCTTTAACATGGGGAGATCGTCCACACCTGTGGCTGATTCATGTCAATGTATGGCAGAACCAATGCAGTGCTGTGAAATGGAATAAGCATTAAACAAAAAATAAAAATTTAAAAAAATAAATAAATAAATAAATAAATAAATAAATAAATGCTCGAAGAGCCTAAAAAAAAAAATTAAATAAAAATAAAAGCAGCAAGGGGGAAACAACAAGTAACATATGCTTAACTGATTTTTCAGAAGAAGCTCTGCAGGCCAGAAGGGAATGGCAGGATATATTTAAAGTACTGAAAGGGAAAAATTTACAACCAAAATTACTGTACCTGGCAAGGATCTCATTCAAAATTGATGGAGAAACCAAAAGCTTTTCAGACTAGCAAAAGTTAAGAGAATTCAGTACCACCAAACCAGCTTTACAACAAATATTAAAGCTTATATAGCAAAGACTTATATAGTCAAGAAATAGAAGAAAAAAATCTATAAAATCAATCTCAAACAATTAAGAAAATGCCAGTAGGAACATATATATCAATAATTACTTTAAATGTAAATGGGCTAAATGCTCCAACCAAAAGACATAGACTAGCTGAATGGATACAAAAACAAGACTCATATATATGCTGTCTACAAAAAACCCACTTCAGACCTAGACACATATAGACTGAAAGTGAGAGGATGGAAATATATATTCCATGCAAGTACGAAGCAAAAGAAAGCTGGAGTAGCAATCCTCATATCAGACAAAACAGACCAAAAAATAAAGATTACAAGAGGTAAGGAAGGATACTACATAATGATCAAGGGCTCAATCCAAGAGGAAGATATAACAATTGTAAATATCTATGCACCCAGTGTAGGAGCACTTCTACATAAGATAAACACTAACAGACATAAAAGGAGAAATAGACAGTAACACATTAATAGTAGGAGACTTTAAAACCCCATTCACACCAAAGGACAGATCATCAATACAGAAAATTAATAAGGAAACAAAAGTCTTAAATGATACATTAGATGAGATGAACCTCACTGGTATCTTCAGGACATTCCATCCAAATGCAGAAGAATACATCTTCTTCTCAAGTGCACATAGAACATTGTCCAGGATAGACCACATCTTGGGTCACAAGTCACATTCAGTAAATTTAAGAAAATTGAAATCATATCAAGCTTCTTCTCCAACCACAATGCTATGAGACTAGATATCAATTACAAGGAAAAAACTGTAAGAAATACAAACACATGGATATTAAACAACTTAATTCTAAATAACCTACAGGTTACTGAAGAAATCAAAAGGGAAATCAAAAAATCTCTAGAAATAAATGACAATGAAAACACGACAACTCAAAACCTATGGGATGCAACAAAAGCAGTTCTAAGAAGGAAGTTTATAGCAATACAATCCTACCTCAAGTAACAAGAAAAACATTGAATAGACAACCTAACTTTGCATCTAGAATAACTGGAAAAAAGAACAAAAAAAAATCAATAGAAGGAAAGAAATCATAAAGATCTGAGCAGAAATAAACGAAGAGATGAAAGAAACAATAGTAAAGATTAATAAAACTAAAAGCTGGTTCTTTGAGAAAATAAACAAAATTGACAAACTTTAGCTAGACTCATCAAGAAAAAAGGAGAGAGGAATCAAATCGACAAAATTAGAAATGAAAAAGGAGAGGTTACAATGGACAATGCAGAGATACGAAGGATTATAAGAGACTATTATGAACAACTATATGGCAATAAGGGCTTCCCTGGTGGCTCAGAGGTTAAAGCGTCTGCCTCCAATGCGGGAGACCCGGGTTCAGTCCCTGGGTCAGCAAGATCCCCTGGAGAAGGAAATGGCAATCCACTCCAGTATTCTTGCCTGGAGAATCCCATGGATGGAGAAGCCTAGTAGGTTACAGTCCCCGGGGTCGCAAACAGTCGGACACGACTGAGTGACTTCACCTCACCTCATATGGCAATAATATAATCTGGAAGAAATGGACATATGCTTAGAAAAATTCAATCTTCCAAGACTGAACCAGGAAGAAAAAGAAATCATGAATAACCCAATTACAAGCACTGAAATCGAAGCTGTAATCAAAAATCTCCCCCCCCCCAAAAAAAAGCCCAAGACCAGATGGTTTCACAGGAGAATTCTATCAGACATTGAGAGAAGAGCTAATGCCTATCCTTCTTAAACTCTTTCAAAAAACTGCAGAGGAAGGAACACTTCCAAACTCATTCTACTAGGTCACCATCACCCTGATACCAAAACCAGACAAAGACAACACAAAAAAAGAAAACTGAAGGCCAATATCATTGATGATCATAGGTGCAAACCTCAACAAAATTTTAGCAAACAGAATTCAGCAACACATCAAAAAGCTCATACATCATGATCAAGTTGGGTTTATTCCAGGGATACAAGGATTCTTCAATATATGCAAATCAATCAATGTGATACAACATATTAACAAATTGAAAGATAAAAACCATATGATCATCTCAATAGATGCAGAAAAGGCCTTTGACAAAAATTAGCACCCATTTATGATTAAAATAGAAGTAACCTACTTCAACATGGTAAAGGCCATATATGACAAGCCTACAACAAACATTATTCTCAATAGTGAAAAACTGAATGCATTCCCCCTAAGATCAGGAACAAGACAAGGCTTTCCACTTTTATTATTATTTTATTACCACTATTATTCAAAATAGTTCTGGAAGTCCTAGCTATAGCAATGAAAGAAGAAAAAGAAATAAAAGGAATCCAGATCAGAAAAGAAGAAGTAAAGCTCTCACTGCTTGCAGATGACATGATACTGTACATTAAAAAAAAAAAAACCCTAAAAACAGTATCAGAAAATTACTAGAGCTAATCAGTGAATTTAGCAAAGTTTCAGGATACAAAATAAAAATGCAGAAATCACTATATACTAACAATGAAAAATCAGAAAGAGAAATTAAGGAATCAGTCAGTCACATTCACCATTGCAACAAAAAGAATTAAATATATAGGAATAAATTTATCTAAGGAGACAAAAGAACTGTACACAGAAAATTATAAGACACTAATGAAAGAAATCAAAGACAACATAAACAGATGGAGAGATGTTCCATGTTCCTGGGTAGGAAGAATACCTACCCAATACTGTGAAATATAACTATATTAGTAAACACAATCTATGGATTCAATGTGATCCCTATCAAATTACCAATGGCAATTTTTACAGAACTAGAACAAAAAATTTCACAATTCATATGAAAACACAAAAGACTCCAAATAGCCAAAGCAGTCTTGAGAAGGAAGAATGGAGCTGGAAGAGTCAACCTTCCTGACTTCAGATTATTCTACCAAGCTATAGTCATCAAGGCAGTATGGTACTGGCACAAAAACAGAAATATAGACCAATGGAACAAGATAGAAAGCCCAGAAATAAACCCATGCACCTATGGATATCTCATTTTTGACAAACGAGGCAAGAATATACAATGGGGTAAAGACAGCCTCTTCAATAAATGGTGCTGGGAAAACTGGACAGTTACATGTAAAAGAATGAAATTAGAACACTTCCTAACACCATACACAAAGACAAACTCAAAATAATGTAGGACCAGAAACTATAAAACTCTTATAGAAAACATAGACAGAACACTTGATAACATAAATCAAAGCAAGATCCTCTATGATCCACCTCCTCTAACAGAAATAAAAACAAAAGTAAACAAATGGGACCTGATTAAACTTAAAAGCTTTTGCACAATATATTGCAAAGGAAACTATAAGCAAGGTGAGAGAACAACCCTCAGAATGGAAGAAAATAATCAGTGGAGCTGTTTCAAATCCTGAAAGATGATGCTGTGAAAGTGCTGCACTCAATATGCCAGAAAATTTGGAAAACTCAGCAGTGGTCACAGGACTGGAAAAGGTCAGTTTTCATTCCAATCCCAAAGAAAGGCAATGCCAAAGAATGCTCAAACTACCGCACAATTGCACTCATCTCTCAGGCTAGTAAAGTAATACTCAAAATTCTCCAAGCCAGGCTTCTGCAATACATGAACCATGAACTTCCAGATGTTCAAGCTGTTGTTAGAAAAGGCAGAGGAACCAGAGATCAAATTGCCAACATCTGCTGGATCATGGAAAAAGCAAGAGAATTTCAGAAAAACATCTATTTCTGCTTTATTGACTATGCCAAAGCCCTTGACTGTGTGGATCACAATACACTGTGGAAAATTCTGAAAGAGATGGGAATACCAGACCACCTGACCTGCCTCTTGTGAAATCTGTATGCAGGTCAGGAAGCAACAGTTAGAACTGGACATGGACCAACAGACTGGTTCCAAATAGGAAAAGGAGTATGTCAAGGCTGTATGTTGTCACCTTGCTTATTTAACTTCTTCATGAGAAATGCTGCACTGGAAGAAACACAAGCTGGAATCAAGACTGCTGGGAGAAATATCAGTAACCTCAGATATGCAAATGACACCACCCTTATGGCAGAAAGTAAAGAGGAACTAAAAAGCCTCTTGACAAGAGTGAAAGAGGAGAGTGAGAAAGTTAACGTAAAGTTCAACATTCAGAAAACGAAGATCATGACATCTGGTCCCATTACTTCATGGGAAATAGACAGGGAAACAGGGGAAACAGTGTCAGACTTTACTTATTTCTTTATTTTTTGGCTCCAAAATCACTGCAGATGGTGACTGCAACCATGAAATTAGAAGACGCTTACTCCTTGGAAGAAAAGTTATGACCAACCTAGATAGTATATTCAAAAGCAGAGACGTTACTTTGCTGACTAAGGTCCGTCTAGTCAAGGCTATCATTTTTCCAGTAGTCATGTATGGATGTGAGAGTTGGACTGTGAAGAAAGCTGAGTGCCGAAGAATTGATGCTTTTGAATTGTGGTGTTGGAGAAGACTCTTGAGAGCCCTTTGGACTGCAAGGAGATCCAACCAGTCCATTCTGAAGGAGATCAACCCTGGGATTTCTTTGGAAGGAAAGATGCTAAAGCTGAAACTCCAATACTTTGGCCACCTCATGCAAAGAGTTGACTCATTGGAAAAGACCCTGATGCTAGGAGGTATTGGGGGCAGGAGGAGAAGGGGATGACAGAGGATGAGATGGCTGGATGGCATCACGGACTTGATGAACGTGAGTGTGAGTGAACTCCAGGAGTTGGTGATGGACAAGGAGGCCTGGCATGCTGCGATTCATGGGGTTGCAAAGAGTTGGACACAACTAAGTGACTGAACTGAACTGAATCAAATGAAACAACTGACAAAGAATTAATTTCCAAAATACTCAAGCAGCTCATACAACTCAATACCAGGAAAACAATCTAATCAAAAAGTGGGTAAAAGACCCAAACAGACATTTCTCCAAAGAAGACATACAGATAGCTAACAAACACATGAAAAGATGCTCAACATCACTCATTATTAGAGAAATGCAAATCAAAACCACAATGAGATATCACTTCACACCAGTCAAAATGGCCATCATCAAAAAGTCTACGAACAAATGCTGGAGAGGGTGTGGAGAAAAGGGAACACTCTTGCACTGTTAGTGGGAATGTAAGTTGATACAGTCACTATGGGAGATGGTATAGAGATTCCTTTTAAAAAAAACTAGGGGAAAAAACCACCATATGACCCAGCAATCCCACTCCTAGGCATATACCCTAAGGAAACCAAAATTGAAAGAGACACATGTGTCCGACTGTTCACTGGAGCACTATCTGCAATATCTAGAACATGGAAGCAACCTGATGTCCATCAGCAGATGAGTGGATAAAGAAGTTGTGGTACATATACACAGTGGAATATTACTTATCCATAAAAAGGAACAGATTTGAGTCAGTTCTAATGAGGTGGATGAACCTAGACCCTATTATACAGAGTGAAGTGAGTCAGAAAGAGAAAGATAAATATCATTCTAATGCATGTATATGGAATCTAGAAAAATGGTACTGAAGAAATTATTTACAGGGAAACAATGGAGAAACAGACTTATGGACATGGGGAGAGGAGAGGAAAGGGTGAGATGTAGCAAAAGAGTAACATGGAAACTTACACTACCATATGTAAACTAGAGAGCCAATGGGAATTAGCTGTGTGGCTCAGGAAACAAACAGGGGCTCTGTACCAATCTAGAGGGGCGGGATGGTGAGGGAGATTCAGAGGAGAGGGGATATATGTATACCTATGGCTGATTCATGTTGAGGTTTGACAGAAAACAGCAAAATTCTGTAAAGCAATTATCCTTCAATAAAAAATAATTTTTTTAAATGAGGTAAAAGTTCAGGGGAGGCAGAAAAGCCTGCCAGCTCAGGTGCCTGGAGAATCTTTCCTAAAAGAGATGAGGAGACTTCCCAGGCAAGGGGAAGGGTGGGGCAAGGGTGCAGCCTGTCGACCCCACCCACTGGAGCTGAGAGCTCATCTCCATGAGGATTCAGAGGCAGCAACTTTAGAGATAGAGGTTACAGCCAGGTTGGGAAGGGCCTTGAGTGCCAAGCCAAGGACTTTGGGTTTGTCCCCTGTTGGCTAGAAGGAGCCAATAAAGATTTAGTAGCAGACAGTTATCTGAACAAAGCAGATTTTTAAAGATGGACCCAAGGGAGAAAAAGAGGCAGCAGAGAGAGGAACACAGACAGGAGGTGGGAGGTCAAGGAGATGGTGGGGCCACAGGAACCAAAAAGGAAAAGCAAAGTGGTTTTTTCAATATAGCATGAACATGCTTAAGGGCTTCCCTGGAGGCTCAGTGGTAAAGGATCTGCCTGCCAGCGTAGGAGGTGCGCCCCGTCTCTGGGTTGGGAAGACCCCTTGGAGAAGGAAATGGCAACCCACTCCAGTATTCTTGCCTGGGAAATCCCATGGACGGAGGAGCCTGGTGGGCTACAGTCCATGGGATCGCAAAGGAGTCAGACACGACTTATTGACTAAACAACAACAAAACATGCTTATAAGAAGGCAGCGAGAAAAGAAAGAAAACGAAGAGTGATTACAGAGGGGAACAGGATGATGATGGAGTGACTGGGGTGCGGCACGGGAGACTGGAGGTGAGAAAGAGCAGCAAGCCCAGGAGATGGGAAAGGCATGCATCCTGGGCTCCTCCCACACAGAGTGCGGGCGGGGGCGGCACGTGACCTGAGTCCCAGCTGTCTTTCCTCATGAATATCTCGGGGGCAACCGCAAAAGTCTGGAAAGGCCACGCTGGGAGGACGCTTTTCCTAAAAATAGACACCTGGAGAGCAACAAGTACAGGGAGGCAAACCAAAAGAACAAGAAAAGCTGACAGAAACGAGGAATTCATCTGTGATTTCCTGTCATTACACTAAGGGCTTTTCTGTGACATTTCATTCCATTCTCATGACATCTCTGCAGATTAAGTATTGACAAGAACTATTACCCCCATTTTCGTGAAAGTGAAGTTGCTCAGTCGTGTCCGACTCTTTGCGAC
>SJYC01059092.1:0-17566 GCA_006408675.1 Madoqua kirkii
CAAAACACAAAGACCAAAAAGAATATGTATGATGCTGAGTATTTGATTTGTTCTTAGAAAAGTACACAATATTAAACCTTCCTGTTTTATCATACATTTGAAGAAACACATATGTGGATCTATGGGTCATTTCCTCATGTTCTTTAATGCTTTACAACATACTGGTAGAACATTAGAAAAAAAAAAAACCTTCTTAGCCCACTGTACTATGATTTTCCTCTATGTGCCCATTTGCAAGAAGACTGTATAAAAACATAAATTGGTATGAATATGGTTGTAAGAATACAATAACTAAAAATTTTGTATTACAAAATATAGACTTCAAATACTACATTTAAATGCTAATATAACACCATTTAAAGAATTATTCAGTAAACTCTTTTCATTATAATTTAAGGAGGCTCAAATAAAGTTAAGTATTATAATTTGAGGATTAAATTCTACCAGAACCATAAACTTAATTAATTTGCCTGAAATCATTGCCTCAGTTAAGTTGCAGATATAATCAAATGACTAAGGCACAACTGGAAGAGCTGTCCCTTTTACCTTTCCTGAGGAGGTGCCATAATTCCTTCAGTTCAGTTCAGTTCAGTCACTCCATCATGTCCAACTCTTTGCAACCCCATGAAATGCAGCACGCCAGGCCTCCCTATCCATCATCAACTACCAGAGTCCACACAAACCCATGTCTATGGTGTCAGTGATCCCATCCAACCATCTCATGCTCTGTCATCCCTTTCTCCTCCTGCCCTCAATCTTTCCCAGAATCAGGGTTTTTTCAAATGAGTCAGCTCTCTGTATTAGATGGCCACATTATTGGAGTTATAGCTTCAACATCAATCCTTCCAGTGAATACCCAGGACTGATCTCCTTTAGGATGGATTGGTTGGATCTTCTTGCAGTCCAAGGGACTCTCAAGAGTCTTCTCCAACACCACAGTTCAAAAGCATCAATTCTGTGCTCAGCTTTCTTTATTGTCCAACACTCACATCCATACATGACCACAGGAAAAACCATAGCCTTGACTAGACCGTTGTTGGCAAAGTAATGTCTCTGCTTTGTAATATAGCACCTTCCTAAGGAGAGAATCATTGGGTTGAAATGTTCATTTACCACCTAGTTTAGGGATCTCTATGTTTAAAATTTTGTGATCAGTGAAGAAATGAAATGTGATTCATCTCAGTGTTTGTTTGTTTGTTTGTTTTAACATCATTCAAGAAGTAGCCACAATTTCAGAAATTGTTAGATACACTACAATTTACTCTTTTAAGACTGAAAGTACTCATTTGAGACTTCAAAAAGAATCCACATTTCCAGACAATTACATCATTTGTGTCCCCACAGGGTTTACAATTCTACTGCAGTGGCTCTTCAGGACTCAGATTGCCTTCTTTCTATAGGCTCTCCTGCATCATGACCAATTTGATTCTTTACCTTTGGTTCCTTTGCCATCAACAACTTCCTCTTCCGTTTCCTCTTGCAGAGTTAGAATGTGAGCTTTTCTTTTATTGTTTGCAACCAGTTTATTCTGCAATTTGATTTTCTCACTACCTGCTAACTGATCATGGATTATGTAAAGGTTATATAGGATCTGAAACTGGCACTCACTGATATCTGGCTTTGTGAAAACAAAGAGAATTTTCTTGGATTTCCAGTGAGTAATTCTGATGGCCTTGGGGTATAGATTTACATGTTTCCTTTTTTTCCCCATTGAATGCTCAGTTGTTTCAGTCCTGTCTGCCTCTTTCCAACCCTATGGATTATAGTCTGCCAGGCTCCCCTGTCCATGAGATTATCCTGGTAACAGTACTGGAGTGGTTTGCCATTTCCTCCTTCAAGGGATCTTCCCGATGATCCAGGGATCAAACCTATGTCTCCTGCAGCTCCTGCAATGGCAGGCAGATTCTTCACCACTGAGCTCCTAGGAAGCCCACATTTTTCCCATTGTGATTCTGTTTTTCCTTACCGACTTGGTCTTCATGAACTCCAACATTTGGTACCAGCTGGGCAAGATATGAGATTAACTGTGTGGACCCTGTTGCCAAAGCCTTGATACCGATTCATTACTCTCAATACTGTTGCAAGTGGTGGCTGTGGACATTCTTCTTCTGTGGGAAGGAGGGTTTCTATGGCTATCTGACTGTGAAAAAAATGCAGAATTGAGATATTGGTAGAAAACTGTGAATTACTCCTTACATAAAGAGAAAACCTTTGCCCCAAGTAAGGTTCTTATAAGATTATGGATTTTTTAATAAGAATTGGAGAAATTTTTGAGACATTTAGAATAAAAAGTGCACAGATGTGGGAATTCCCTGGCCATTCGGGGGTTAGAACTCTCTGCTTTTATTGCCTTGGGCCTGGGTTCAATCCTTGCTGAGGGAACTAAGATTCCACAAGCTGTGCAGTGCAGCCAAAAATAAATAAATGCATGGATATATTATGAGGATGTAAATTTTGCATTGATTTTGATATAGAACATACACTTTCAAGGAGCTTCCCAGGTGGTGCTAGTAGTAAAGAACCCACTTGCCAAAGCAGGAGATGTAAGAAACACTGGTTCAATCCCTGGGTCAAGAAGATCCCCTGGAGGAGATCTTCTTGCCTAAAGAATCTCATGGACAGAGGAGCCTGGAAGCACAGGATCTCAAAGAGTTGGACACAACTGAATCGACTTGGCATGCACAAACATATACATACATTTTCAAGGAACTCTTACCCCCATTGCAGTACACCAAAATGTATGCCTCTAGGTCCCGACACTAGCATTCATTGTTTTCAGTGTCAATGGAGATATTTAGAAAATTACAGTGATAAGAATATCTTAAATATGAAGATATTCTGTTGACTTGAACATGTGGTGTCACATTGAGAATATCATAACTGCTCTCCAGTCTTCACATCCTCCACCTGGTTGACTCCTGGTTGACCCACAGGGTGATAGGAGCATCCTCACCCTTTCTCTATCCTTGGAATATGTATTCAGCTCACTGATTTCCAAAGCAGGAGCTGTTTCAAGGACATAACCTTGAAAGAGTAACACGTTGAGACCATCTGTTCTAAATACCCAGTTAAAGCTTCTCTATAAAATTTTAAGATTCTGGTGGGCAAGTGTGGAGATCCACTTGCCTTGCAGCCACTCAAGACCAGCTTAGTATTTAATTCCCTTGCTAATTAAACCTGCCTCCTACCATCTGCAGTGATCTTTTTCTTTGGCATTTCCTTGTACTCTTTGAATAGGGGCCAATTTCAGATTTTAGCCAGGAAGCTCCTGAGGATGTGAACCAGCAGAAATGAGTAGCATAGCATAACTTTTCAGTTTGCTTCTAGTTGACAGCTTCTGGATATACAAATGTTACAGTGCTCAATGGGAAAGAAAGTCTTGCCAGAGGACAGAATGGACCTTGAGACATTGGGTATAAGATAGCTCCAGACTATCTGATGAATACATAACTGTGCTGTGTAATTTTATGTGTCAACTTGACCGAGCCATGGTGCCCAGATATTTGGTCAAACATTATTTTCGATGATTCTGTGAGAGTGTTTTTGGATGAGATTTAAATATAAATCAGTGGACTTTGATTAAAGCAAAATATTCTCCAAAATGTGAGTGGGACTCCAATTCAGTTAGTTGAAAAGCTTAATAGAAAAAAACAGCTGACCTCTCCCAACAAGAAGGGACTCTGCCTGCTGAAAGCCTTCAGAGTTTATCTGTGAAATCAGTCTTGCTAGCCTCCTGCATCAGTTTCAGCTTTTGGACTCTAATATGCATGTGCAAATATATATTGAGAATGGAATATATATATATTTATACTACACATTTATTGGTTATATTTCTTGGAAGAACTCTAATAAAATAAACCAGTTTCAGTTCTCAGTCAGGGTTGAGAGTATGTGAAATTTGTTTACTAAACTAGGCCAAAGAAAACCAACCAACCAAACAATAGCAGCAACAAACCCAGAAGTGTAACATGGATATTGAGTGTGTGGTTTGGAAGAAATGGTGAACCCCAAAGCATAGAGTAATCTAGAAGAAGCCAGGGATCCAGAAATATGTGAGCCTGGGGCTTATTGTGACTCAGTAGGTCCTGGAGTCTGTGCCAACAGATCCAGCCTTGCCTTGACCATGACTAATCGAGGCAAGCCACTCTTGCAAAGGTATGTGCATACTAAGTCCTTTCAGTCATGTATGACTCTGTGCAGCCCTATGGACTGTAGCCTGCCAGGCTCCTCTGTCCATGAGATTCTCAGGCAAGACTACTAGAAGGGGTTGCCATGCCCTCTTCCAGGGAATCTTCCTCACGCAGGTACTGAACCTGTGTCTTTTATGTCTCCTGCATTGTCAGGTAGATTCTTTACAACTAGTGCCATCTGGGGAGGTAGGCTAACCTGAATTTAACCATGAGGAGACATCAAACTCACTTACATTTGTCGGGGTGGGGGGAGGGTGCATTCTACAAAATAACTGGCATGTAATATTCAAAGGTATTAGTGTCCAGAAAACTAAGGAAAAGAAGGAGACAGAAAACTAAAACAGACATAACATAAAGGAGTTAAATGCAGTGCATGGTTTGAAATTGATTAATTTTCTAAAAAGTGACATCATTGGAGCAACTAGCAAAATTTGAATGATATCTGAGAAATAAATGTTAGCAATGATTCATTGTTATGTTCATGTTTTTGAAAGCTAAACTGAGAGGACATAATAAAAAATTCTTGTTTTGTAGGAAAATATATTAACATATTTGGTCCCAAAGAGACATCATGGGGGCAGCTTAATATCAAATGGTTCATGCAACTTTTGCCATTTGCAAATGGCACTTGCATCTTTTCAGTAAGTTTGTAATTGTTTACCAAAATGATTTTATTCTAAAAGAGAAACATGTATCATACCATGAGATATAAGAAAAAATAAATAAATAATATAAACACTCTAAAATATTGTAGAAAAAAAAAACTGTCCAACATCATGGGGTTCTAATTTTAAATAGCTGAGTTTGCTCAGATTAAAATCTTGGCCCATGCATTGCAACCTGATGTAAAAAGAAAATATTTCTTCATAAAGAATTTCTAAACTTTCTTCTGACTAAATCTAATCATGTGGATACATTTCAAAGTATAATTTCTATTGACTGTTTTGTTATTTTGATGACATAACTTTTTTCTAGTAAAATCTCAGTCATGAAGGTTAAATCTTAGCAATGTACCCTGAGGCCGTGCCAAATGCATTTTTCAGGAGAAAAATAGAAAAAGGTGCCAAGCACAGATCATTTAATGATTAAATTATTTTTGAAAGCAAGCGTATAGTGTATGGTTACAGAACAGCAAATAACAAGAGTACCTTCCTTTTAGTACCTAACAAGACTGCTTTCCCTTAAGTACCCCACACTCAGTACATTACAGAGATGTGTAAGCAGGAAAGTACAGGTTAGAGTGGAAAGTGCCATAACGAAGATGGGTGAAACATGCAAGGAGAGGTGAAAGTAGAAACCATGCCTCTACCTGGTGAAGGAAGTTAATTCGTGGAGAGATTTGAGTTAGGTATTGAAAGAGCGTTCAATAAGAGGTAGATCTTAGAATCCTGGGTTCACATTTCACCTCTGTACTTACTACTTGTGTCATTTTATCTGACTAAAGTTCAGTCTCATTACTTGTAACACAAAATTGAAGATCTATGACAACTGTTTTGAAGAATTTCCTAAATCATGTCTATGGAGGTTCCTAACACAATGTAGTCTCCAAATAAATGATATCTTAATATAAGGCCCCTATGGAAAAAATGAAGCTTTTATTATACAAAGTATGAAGCTTGAAAAGAACATGGATAAAGCATTTACATAGCTATCTCTGAGTAATGTAACTAAGAACATCTTCGTTGCTATTTGTACCTATATGCAGACTTGGTAATAGGCCGTATCCATAGACTGTAATTTCAAGGGCAGGTCTGAATTTTTTAAAATATTCCAAGGTAATTTTAATGTATAGTGATAAGAATAGCTACATTAAAAAATCTACTTTTTACTAGAGGCTTTGCATGCATATTAATGATTCTTACGCTCATCTTGTAAAATAGACATACGTATCTCGATTTAAAGTGTGAAAGATACAGGGTCTCCAGGAGGTTAAACATTTATCCTTGGTCAGACAGATATTGAGAAGCAAGGGTTTCATCCTAGCCGTTTGTAATCACAAACACTGTACCAGTTTTAATTCCACCTGACACTTTCTAGTGATTAAATTTAACATATAATCCACAGAGAGGATTATAAAGTTAACCCAAATGGGAAGCAGAAAATAAATACTGACATTTCAGTGAATACAAATTATTGATTATTAAAGATCTTGGGTTCTGCACTTTCACATGAGCTGTTATTTATACCAACAGATGTTTCCTCTTCACAAACCACATCAAAGAGACTGAAGATAATATATGCTAATTTCTCATCTCTTATCTAACTGTTTCCGAAGGCAGCCTTATTAGCAGAACCCAGAATATATTTATTTTTAAGTATATGGTTTTAAAAATTATTTTCAAATTAAGGTATTTGTGTAATAAAAAGAAAGCCATATCTTATATGCTTTAGAAATCATTTGCTTACACATAAGTTTTAAATAGTCCTAATACTCTGAAAAATGTATTCTTGAAATTTGGGTTGAAGCCATCTGAATATGTGGGTTGTCATTAACATGTCTACAAATTATACAGAATTTATTTTTCTGATCCTTTCTTATCATGGACATGTAACTGAGTTTCCAAATAGAATTTAACAATTTAGAGTTTTAAAAATATTTTCTCCACATTCTAAAATTCTCCTTCCCCGATGGCTCAGATGGTAAAACGTCTGTCTACAATGTGAGAGACCTGGGTTTGATCCCTGGATTGGGAAGATTCCCTGGAGAAGGAAATGGCAATCCATTCCAGTACTCTTGCCTTGAAAATCCCATGGACGGAGGAGCTTAGGGCAAGTTATCCATGGGGTCCCAAAGAGCTGGGCACGATTGAGCAACTCCGGGAGTTGGTGATGGACAGGGAGTCCTGGCGTGCTGCGATTCATGGGGTTGCAAAGAGCTGGACACGACTGAGCGACTGAACTGAACTGAACTGAGCAACTTCACTTTCAGTTTCACTTTGGTTTACATCTTAAAAAGTGATTAATTTTCTAAATTCTGTAGTGCCTCCTCCCATTCATTGTCATAAACACGCAGAAAAAAAAAAAAGAACAAAAGTAGAAGCATCTAGTAGAGCAACAGTCTCATAACTATTTGAGACCTGACACTTCAAAGGTGGACAGGTAAAGATCTCTATTTCACTTCCTTTCTCACGGAAACCCCAAGTCTCATATATGCAATCCTTATGCATTTGAAAACTCAAGTATTTTAGTTTTAAAGATAGAAAGTCACTCTCAATGTATTAATAACTCGATTACCCCCACTGACTTCTTTGGTATTCAGTTGTCTCTCATATTTTGGGAGTGCTGTTGCTGTTGTTCAGTTGCTAAGTGGTATCCATATATTTGCAATTCCCTGGACTGCAGGAAACCAGACTTCCCTGTCCTTTACTGTCTCTTGGAATTTGCTCAAACTCATGTCCATTGATGGTGCCATCCAACCATCTCATCCTCTGTTAGCCCCTTCTCCTCCTGCCTTCAATCTTTCCCAGCATCAGGGTCTGTCTCCAATGAGTCAGCTCTTCACATCAGGTGGACAAAGTTATTAGAGCTTCAGCTTTAGCATCAGTCTTTCCAATGAATGTTCAAGATCAATTTCCTTCAGGATTGACTGGCTTGATCTACTTGCAGTCCAAGAGACTCTCAAGGGTCTTCTCCAGCACCACAATTTGAAAGCATCAATTCTTTGGTGTTCAGACTTCTTCATGGTCCAACTCTCATATCCTATATGACTACTGGGAAAATCATAACTTTGACTATACAGACCTTTGTCAGCCAAGTGATGTCTCTGCTTTTTAATATGCTGTCTAGGTTTGTCATAGTTTTTCTTCCAAGGAGCAAACATCTTTTAATTTTGTGGCTGCAGTCATCATCTGCAGTGATTTTGGAGCCGAGAAAATAAAGTCTGTCTCTGTTTCCACTGTTTCTCCTTTTGCTTGCCATGAAGTGGTGGAACTGGATGCCGTGATCTTAGTTTTTTAAATGTTGAGTTTTAAGTTAACTTTTTCCACCCTTCTCTTTCACCTTCAGCAAGAGGCTTTTAGTTCCTTTGGGAACTGACATTTTTATTATTTTCTTTCAACTCAGATGTGCACTGAAATCGATGTTTCATATTTTTTCCAACTTTTTGAGCATATTGCTCTGGAAGTGTTTACTGATTATCTGGTCAGTCACCATGTTAAAATAGAAGTGCCCCTCTCAGAATGAATCTCTTCTATGTGCCTGTGTTTCTCTGATATCTGTTAATATATTCTGTGTCTCCAACTGGACTGTAACCTCCAGGCAAGTTTGGAGAAGGGAATGGCAACGCACTCCAGAGTTCTTTCCTGGAGAATCCCAAGGATGGGGGAGCCTGGTGGGCTGCCATCTGTGGGGTCACACAGAGTCAGACAGACTGAAGTGACTTAGCAGCAGCAGCAGCAGCTCCAGGCAAGCAGTACTCTCTCCACAGATATCAATTAATACTTTTTATGTGTTGTGTAATATTTTGCAAAGGGTTGATCTGAAGCACATGCTTACAAGGAGGCCATGTAAAACAGTGGAAGGAATATGTGTTTCTAGTTGGCAAAATAAAGTGTTCAAATCCTAGATAAATTGGTATGGTTTTGAGTAAATTATTAACATACTTTCCGATTTATTAGTAAAACTAGAGATGATATATATTAAAGGGCCTCACAAAGACACAGTAGGTGCCTGATAAGGTGAACTTATTCCCTTGTTTATCTGGAAGAGATTAAAATTTTACTGATGTTTTGGTATGTTTTTAACTACACTTCCAGGTGTGTCCCATGTAGGTGGTAAATTATAAAACCATTAATTTATTATAAGACTAATAATAAAATACATTTATTATAATTCAGCTTGGTGAATCCAATCAACCTATTTTCTAGGAAGAAAACATATTTTGAAGGAACTTGATGTACAACGATTGTCAACTAAAAGCACAGTGACCTCAGAGTTTGCCTTTTCATGGCTCAGCTCATCAGAAAGAATGACTGGAAATTCAGTGTTTTAACTCAGTAATTAATAATTATGTAAGAAAATATCATGACATAATCAATTATACTTTATACTCTGAAATAATGCACTATGTCTTAAAGGTACATTAGTAAATTTTCAGGCAAATACTCATTAGTATGTTTTTGTAAAGCAATTTGTTACAGATCCCCTATCTTTGACTGTATATTTTTTACAAAGTAGAGAATAAGTTGGTATTCTGCAGAATGTACATAACAGCATGAATAATTTGAATGCTTATGTAGAAGACAATAAAATATCTAGAAAAACTGTGGTAAAAAGAGTAAGGCTCTTACAGATCTTTTGATACTCTAGTGTTTATATTTCTAAAAATGAGATATCAAGGTCAATAAAGAAAAGCCATGTTGTTGTCCTAGCATTAAACACAAAATAATTCATCCAATACATCATATTGACATAGGACATCTCTGGTCAAGAGTAATGTGTCTCCTGGAAAAAAATAGGGGGATGAATGTGTTTTATGCTCAAGTGATCTTATATCATGATGACTTTGTCTTATTCTTCAGTCATCCCAGATTTATGCTATAGTGAATTTGGAATACTAATATTTTATTTCATTAACTGTTTTAAGAGCAGTACAGTGGTAAAGACCAACAGCATAGAATTAGAAACTATGCCCTTCAGGTATATGGAAATGGTCTAATACTTACACTGTCTTTATTGAGAATCTCTGACCTTCTGCCACCTTCAGGTAAAGTGATATTTTTAAGGGTACTGTCTAGTTAATATAATTCTACTGTAGTTGGTTTATTAACTTTATATCAGAACGTTTTAGAAAGAAAAGTATAACTATCATTACATTATAAATAAAGAAATTGTTTCTGAGAATTATAAAATTATTGTTCTCTGTTTACATACTCAGTGAAGCAAAGCCAGTTTTTTAATCCATGTTAAATAAAAATGCTTTGTTCATTAATTTTACTTTTTGGAGTATCTCTGGTCAGGAAAGAAAAGTGATTTCAATCTCTTGAGGAAATTAAAAACAAAGTACCTAAGAGTGAAAATGTTCAGATCTGTGTTGCCATCCAGTCATCTCCTGTCAGAGTTGCATTTGGAATGAAAGGATGGCAGACTCCAATCTAGTTGGATAAATATTGCAATAGTAAATGGGATTTTTGCAACATCTGAGATGTTATACTTAGTTGTGATTTTTTTATACCCACAATACACATAGAAAGTATTGTTCTACTGTTTTATAGCTGAAATACCTGAGGTGCAGAGGCTAATTGATTTCTCCAAAAGGAACAGTTAAAATTTGAGTGCCCATCTGTCTTCCGCATAAGTTCTTGGTTTGTCACTATTTATAAATGCAAAAGTATATTTTCTGAGCACTTAATCTGAGTAGGTAATGGTATAGGCATTAGGAATACAGCAGTTAGATAAGAACCCCTACCCTTATATGGTCTAACTGTTGGGGAAATGGAAACAATAAATAAATACAAAATAAAGTATGCAGTAGGTTAAATGAAGAGACACTGGGTATTGTGAATATAAAGACAAGTGTGGTTATGGGTTCTGAGAAGAGACACCAGCAAGTATAGAGACCCTTGGGCTGGAGAACATCTGCTATGCTTGAAAAATGGCAAGGGCTATAGTGGTGGTGAATGAAAGGTCAAAGAGGAAGCCCTGAGTGACCGTTGTGGGGACACGTCACACATTATAATGATTTTGTGGTTTCTTCAAAAATGGGAGAGCACTGGAAGGTTTCAGGTGAGAGTGACAGGATCTGACTTATGTCTTGAAAGAGGCACAGTAGAAGTTATGCTGAGAAAAGCTGGAAGTGAAGAAAAGGCAAATGAATAAGATCAGTTAACAAGCTACTCCAATAAGTCTACTTAGAGACGACAGTGACCTGGACCAAGGTGATGGCAGTATGTGAGAATGGTGAGGATGTGCCTTTCAGATCTCTGACAGCTGAGAGTACTCCGGAATCCATCAATAGTTCTGATGGAGGCTGTTTCCCACGTGCTACCAAGGAAACCAGAAAGCATGGCAGGTATTCTGAGAGAAACTCCTTTCTGGAAGATGCAGAAATATCTCACAGGCTACTTTGGCTTAAGGACTCTCCAATGGCCTTGCTAAACCCTCAGAATTGCCCTGCTGCCAAAACCCCTTTCATCCAGTTCCCATCTTCATTTTCTCCTTTACTTTGAGTCAGACCTGAGTTTCATTTCTGACTCTCCAAGTTCTGTCCTTGCTTTCTCTCTTGGGCTTTACTCCTAATGCATTCACATGTTTAATCTTATTTTGGTATCTGATTCTCAGAAGACCCCGAATAACACATAATGAATGTGAGTACTACTGCAATACTGAATATATTTTGAATACGTTGACTGTAGGTGGAGTGTCAGGAAACAGAACAGTCAAAGACAAATCCAATTTTTTATCCTTGAATTCAGCACCTGAAAAGATGAAGTTGACATCAACTAAAATGGTAAAAAATGAAAAGGAGTATATTTGAGAGGGAGCAGTTGGTGTGAAAAGATTTATATGTTAATGATTTGAAATTACTACTGAAAAGTTAAGTGGGAATGCTAGGCAGGCAGCTGGAGATAAAGTAAGATGTTTGGACAAAGGATACAAAAGTAAGAGCAGGTGAAAGTTAAGCACTGAGACTATCTAAAATTTTACATTCAGAAATGTAAAGAACTAGCTAGCAAAGGAAATTAAACAGGAATGGCAATGAGATAGGTAGAAGACAAGACAATATGGAGGGGCTGAGTACTGGGAACTATGGGTCTATTTCCCAACCCAATACATAGGGTTCTAAAAGTGTACAGATTTAGAATAATCTCCAGAGCAACTCTAGATTTTAAAGTCTATATGTACCTAATTTTGCTGCATGTGTGTCCTTAGTCACTCAGTCGTGTCTTACTCTTTGTGACCCCAAGGACTGTAGCCCAACAGGCTCCTCTGTCCATGGGGATTTTCCAGGCAAGAACACTGGAGTGGGTTGCCATGCCCTCCTCCAGGGAATCTTCACAACACAGAGATCAAACCCAGGTCCCCTGCATTGCAAGTGGGTTCTTTACCATCTCAGCCACCAGGGAAGCCCTACATTCAGTCATTTTTCTTCCCAGAAATCAAAGATTTAAATAGTTGTGATGATTTTGCACGTCTTAATTTCTCTAAGACTTTCACTAGTAATTTGCAGAGATCGCAAAAAAAAAAAAAGTGAGATGTGACTAAATAGTGCTTGATGCAAAGACTAAAAATGATAGACATTATAACTAGTAGAAACAGATAATACTTTACTTTATAAACATTATCTTATGTAATTTAATTCTTCCCAAAGCAACAGTGAATGATATAATCAGTTTTATTTTCAACACTTAAACATGTTGGGTAACTTGACAAGAGCATTACTCAAAAATGGCAGAGTTGGGTTGAACCCAAATATCACTGGTCCATTCACTGTTAAACTTATTCAATATACATTCATATAAAATTAACAAGTTATTCTATGCCAGGTACTACCTACTGAGAAATGCTTTGTTTAGCACTGACTTCCTGCATAGTTCTAGGAAACTGCAACCTGAGAGTCCCTGGTATAGATGCACACTCCTCAGTTAATGATTACTGCTATTTTTAGATTTGAGCTTGTGTACAAGCTGTTGCTGCAGTCATGTCCAACTCTTTGTGACCCCATGGACTGTATATCGTGTCTGATTCTTTGTGACTACATGGACCAATAGCCTTACAGACTCTTCTGTTCATGGGACTCTCCCAGGCAAACATACTGGAGTGGGTATGCAGGCTCTCCTCCAGGAGATCTTCCCAACACAGGGGTTGAACCAGAATCACTTATGTCTCTTGCATTGGCAAGGGGGTTCTATACCACTAGCACCACCTGGGAAGCTCAGATTTGAGCATAGAAACCATTAAAAGATAATGTGTATATATATGCAAGGATTAATAATATAACTTAATGAGGAAAAATTCAGGACAAATCTTAAACTGAATGAGTTTCCAAGAAAGATAAGCATAAAATTGGATTAATCTGGTCAAAACAGGCAGATAACTACTCATGGAAACCTGTTCTCAGGGGTAAAAACACAAACAAACAAACAAAAAGGGTGGAGATTTCTTGCTACCTGCTACATATATATACAATATATATGCATACACATATATATACATATTGGGATTTCCAGGTGGCTGAGTGGTACATAATCTGCCTGCCAACGTAGGAGATGCCAGAGATGTGGATTCGGTCCCTGAGTCAGGGAGATCCTCTGGAGGAGGGCATGAGAAGGAAATGGCAACCTGCTCTGGTATTCTTGCCTGGAATACTTGCTCCTCTTGGGCAGAGGAACCTGGCGGGCTGCAGTCCATGGGGTCAAAAAAAGGAAAGACACAACTTAGTGACTAATCAACAACTCATATTTGAGAAATATTTTGACGTGTGTCTACGCTTCTGTGCTTTCTGGATATAGTCTTTGCATTTTAATAGTAAATAAAATAATCAAACATAAAATTCTAGGAAATCATCTTGAAAAAATTAAAAATATTTGGATAGTAAAGAAAACTTCTTAAGATACCTATCATAAATCTAAAGAAAGTGGTCTTACTAGTAATCAAGTTTTTCCACTAAATATAAGACAAACATTATAAAAGTGACAAAAATTTGAAAAAAATCACATAGGATCTCATCTTTATCAACTGGTTTTATTTCTAAGAGTTTTTCAGGACTACAGTAGACTGTCATAACAACAAGATTCCCCTTGCTAACAAATGAGGTAGGAAATGTTATTGGTTTATTTGGTTTTTGGTGTCAAAATGAACCACAGAGAAGAAATCCTCTTTTGTTTTATTTCTTTTCTTTTCATTGTTAATTCTGCTGAATTTTGTGTCTTCATCTGATACCTAAAATTGTTATAGACTTATTCATACCATGAAGTAAATTAACTTGGAGGAAAATATGTGGAAAATAGCAGGGCAGAAAAATAAAAAGAACCCAAGTATTGATGGTTTTGCTGGCTAAAACTCAATTAACCAGTCCTGGAAAAATTATACCTCTGAAATTGTTGAAATAAGAAATATTTGGTCATCATTTCAATTTAAGTCATTCTGAGGTTGAATTTTATTTTATTTATGGCCGAAGGCATCCTGACTAATGTCTCTTGACTGCTTTTCCAGAAAGACAGAAAGTTCCCAGGGATGACAAATGGACCTTTACTGATTTGGTAATAGTTAATGGTTGCTCTTTCTTGGTGGTTTATATACTTGGCTGAATAGACTCCAGCTCAATAGCTGGGAAGATGAAATGACTTTCCGTGAAGCCAAAAAGTGATATCAAAGATATTATCACCTACTATGACATTTTTTGTGGCCTTCATTTTTCTCCACAGTAAGTGGTGAAAAATTTTTTCTGAAGGAGATAATCGTGGTCAGAATGGACTGGCAATCCTATGTCTGAATTATCCAATGATTTGCACAAAAAGTTGCAGCAAATGATCCTTTTTGCATCTTAAGGAGGACAATGTTTCAGATAGCTCCATTATGATTGGTTTAATGCATACTTGATTATAGGCTCCCACTGGTGAGTAAATGTTTCAGGCCAAAGTTAATAGTAAGTGCCCCTTCCCACAAAAGGGTACAATCTGTCCAAAAATGTATTCTACATAATAAAGTATTTTAAGGTCACTGTCTTCTAGTTGCTTCTCCCACTTCATAGAAAGTGATTATCCTTTTGAGCCTCAATACTTGCTAATATAATGTGAGGATTCTTCTAGTTCATCTCAAAGTCTGCATGCCTTTCCAAAAACACCACATCATTTGATATTTTCTGATATAATATGTTTTAATATATTGTGCCAGCTAAATTACTTTTTAAAGTCCATCCTATCAAATGATGCTGTGTATATTTGCTAATACTTTTTTGAAACCTCCATTAAAATTAACATGCTTCCCTGCCATTGTAAAGACACCAGTCATAATTTTTTTAATTTCACTTTTATGATATTTTGCAACATGGCAATTCACTTGGTACATGAGGAAATATTTGTCTTGATAGTTTCCCCCTCTTTTTTTCTAAGACACAGAATTCTTTATTCTCTCTTTCTCATTCTCATTTTCTGCCCTGACACTGAGCAGCTATTGATAATTTTGTATTGCCATTAATATCAGTCAATTTGTTTCTCATTTGTTTTTAGTTTTTATTGAATTAGAATACAAATAGTGTAATTGAATAAAATCATGTAAAATGAATATTAAAAAAAAAAAGTAACGTGCAGCAAAGCTTTCCAGCAGCATTCTTGGTCCACCTGCTTTTACCATATGGGCAGAAATGGGACCTCTGGGCTAGTTTCTGCAGATTTCTTTAAAGTATCATGAAACATCTTAGAACTTCCTTTTATGTTATTAACTGTACATTTTCTTAAAAACTTAATTTGTTCTATAGGATTTTTTAAATACTAAAATGTTATCAAGTGGGATGACAAAATAAATAATTGTGATTTACCTCAGTAGCAAGAGCATTCTCTGTTTTCTCTATGTTTGTTGTGGACAAGGTTTTACACATATTTCCTTTAACCTGCAACTTCCTATATTTTACATTTGACTTTTCCAACTGACAACCTAATTGAATTTGTACATCTCACAGCTTATCCAATGCTCCATGATCCTATTGTCTGATGTAGTAGGCAACTTGTAGGGACAGCAGTATTGATGACTTCTCTAATGAACCGTTCAAAGACCAGGAGTTAGCTCTCTCTAGCCGTTCCTGTCTGCCTGAGTTCACTGCTGCACGGTGTACCTTAAACGGAGATTATAGTTACTTAATCTGGAACAACTGTTGACTTGACCACTGGTCATACTTGTGACTTATTTGTGTGTTAAGTGGGAACTCTTCCTTTTACATTTACTTTCTGCATTTACCTCTAACACTACTAGGTAAAATCATAACAGAAATTAGAAAAAGATACATTTGGAGGTCTACTGGATATATACTAAGTTATTTTTATTAGGGATAAATAACGTAACTTAATGAAGAAAATTTCAGGACAAATCTTAAGTTGAATGATTCTCCAGGAAAAAATAAGTTTAAATTTGAATTAATGTGGTCAAAACAGGTTAATAGTTTCTCATGGGAACCTATTCTTGGGTTAAAAACAAAAGAAGATAGAAGGTCAGTGTTTTCATGCTGCCTGGGGTTAGGCTGAAACTTAGAACCAACTCAAGAGCTGGTTTGTTGGCAAAATGTTCTTTTATTTCCTGAAAACTGACTTTTCTGCTTTGGCCTAGGTCATTTGGATACTGTCTCACTGTAACTAAAACAGTGCAGAGGGCACTGTGCCTGAATTTGGTTTAGAGGAAGCATAGTAAAATCCTATATGAACCTGATGAAATCAGTGCTGGGTCTTAATAACATTAAAGTGTTTACGAAGCACCAAAGATAATTTAAAAATAGAGTTTATGACCATAGCAGAGCAAAGTTCGGGTAGATGTGACATACACAGAGAACGATTAGAAATTTAGTGACACTTAAGAAGAGGTGGCAAGAATACACAGAAGAACTGTACAAAACAGATCTTCAGCACCCATATAATCATGATGATGTGATCACTAATCTAGAGCCAGACATCTTGAAACGTGAAGTCAAGTGGGCCTTAGAAAGCATCACTATGAACAAAACTAGAGGAGGTAATGGAATTCCAGTGGAGCTGTTTCAAATCCTGAAAGATGATGCTATGAAAGTGCTGCACTCAATACGCCATCAAATTTGGAAAACCCAGCAGTGGCCACAGGATTGGAAATGGTCAGTTTTCATTCCAATTCCAAAGAAAGGCAATGTCAAAGAATACTCAAACTACCCCACAATTGCACTCATCTCACATGCTAGTAAAGTAATGCTCAAAATTCTGCAAGCCAGGCTTCAGCAATACATGAATCATGAATTCCCTGATGTTCAAGCTGGTTTTAGGAAAGGCAGAGGAACCAGAGATCAAATTGGCAACATCTGCTGGATAATAGAAAAAAACAAGAGAGTTCCAGAAAAACATCTATTTCTGCTTTATTGACCATGCCAAAGCCTTTGACTGTGTGAATCACAAGAAACTGGAAAATTCTGAAAGAGATGGGAATACCAGACCACCTAACCAGCCTCTTGAGAAATCTGTATGCAAGTCAGGAAGCAACAGTTAGAACTGGACATGGAGCAACAGACTGGTTACAAATAGGAAAAAGAGCACATCGAGGCTGTATATTGTCACACTGCTTATTTAACTTCTATGCAGAGTACATCATGAGAAAGGCTTGACTGGAAGAAACACAAGCTGGAATCAAGATTGCCGGAAGAAATATCAATAACCTCAGATATGCAGATGACACTACCCTTATGGCAGAAAGTGAAGAAGAGCTAA
>SJYC01059093.1:0-22499 GCA_006408675.1 Madoqua kirkii
AGAGTACATCATGAGAAAGGCTTGACTGGAAGAAACACAAGCTGGAATCAAGATTGCCGGAAGAAATATCAATAACCTCAGATATGCAGATGATACCACCCTTATGGCAGAAAGTGAAGAAGAGCTAAAACGCCTCTTGATGAAAGTGAAAGAGCAGAGCGAAAAAGTTGGCTTAAAGCTCAACATTCAGAAAACGAAGATCATGGCATCCAGTCCCATCACTTCATGGGAACTAGATGGGGAAACAGTGGAAACAGTGTCAGAGTTTATTGTTTGGGGGCTCCAAAATCACTGCAGATGGTGACTGGAGCCATGAAATTAAAAGACGCTTACTCCTTGGAAGAAAAGTTGTGACCAACCTAGATAGCATATTCAAAAGCAGAGATATTACTTTGCCAACTAAGGTCCATCTAGTCAAGGCTACGGTTTTTCCTGTGGTCATGTGTGGATGTGAGAGTTGGACTGTGAAGAAGGCTGAGTGCCGAAGAATTGATGCTTTTGAACTGTGGTGTTGGAGAAGACTCTTGAGAGTCACTTGGACTGCAAGGAGATCTAACCAATCCATTCTGAAGGAGATCAACCCTGGGATTTCTTTTGAAGAAATGATGCTAAAGCTGAAGCTCCAGTACTTTGGCCACCTCATGCAAAGAACTGACTCATTGGAAAAGACTCTGATGCTTGGAGGAATTGGGGACAGGAGGAGAAAGGGATGACAGAGGATAAGATGGCTGGATGGCATTACAGACTCGATGGTCATGAGTCTGAGTGACCTCCGGGAGATGGTGATGGACAGGGAGGCCTGGCATGCTGCGATTCATGGGGTCTCAAAGAGTCGGACATGACTGAGCAACTGAACTGAACTGAACTGAAGCAACGTGTGCTTCCTTTATAGCACATTAAAGTCAGTAAAGCTCAGTAAAGTCAGTAAAGAATCTGCCGGCAATAGGAGACCAGGTTAGATTCCTGGGTCAGGAAGATCTCCTGGAGAAGGAAATGGCAACCCACTCCAGTATACTTGCCTGAAGAATCCCATGGTCAGAGAAGCCTGGCAGGCTTCAGTCCATGGGGTTACAAGAGTCACACACGACTTAGTGACTAAGGCAATACCAAGCATCGTGTGCAGAGCCAGAGGTAGAAGTTCTCAGAAAGAAAACATTTTGAGAAGCCAAGTTTTCCATACTAAGGTGTTTAGATTTAACCTTGCAGGAATTGAAAAGTATAGCTCCTTATTTTCATTTTCCTTTTACCAACAATATAAAGAAGCTCTCTGGTACAGTGTATGTATATATGTGTGCACACTTACACACACTCTTATAGACATTAAGCCTTGGTAATTGTGTTAAAGGGGCTTGAAACAAGAATCATAAGAAATCAGAAGTCCAGGTGAGCAAGAATCTAGCCAAACAGCCACAGGAAAAGAGCACGTTGACATTCAAATTGTTGGTAATAGAAAGAATGCAGGTTATGACCTCCATTACATTCATCTCTTAAAAGATGCTCTGCCTTGTTGTTGAACAAGGAACTCTATTCTTAAAAATGCAGAAGCACCCACATTATCTAGTATTAGAAGCCTGGGAGCAGAAAAAAAGAGGGGAGCTGCTCTGGCTTTTTATCAAACTCCCATTATTAGTTCCTTTTGAGAAGCAATCCTAAATGCCACAGTGCTTTTAATCATTACCAACTCCATAAGGGATATCATTATGTTGTTTTTCCATTTCTTTTTGCAGCCCAAGGGGAAATAATTTATTCTCTTCAAAACAGGTGGAAAAGTATATATAATCACACAGTTTTCCAATTCAATAGTGAAAAAAATTTAGGTACAGAGTATTACTAAATGCGATCAGAAATCAGGTCTCACAACACTTTAGTGAAGTATAGTGGAAAGATAATGTATTTGAAAGATAGAGTGTTTTTCATTCTGGTGTTTCCCTCTATTTCTTTGCTGATTGCTGAGGAAGGCTTTCTTATCTCTCCTTACTATTCTTTGGAACTCTGCATTCAGATGCTTATATCTTTCTTTTTTCCTTTGCTTTTCACTTCTCTTCTTTTCACAGCTACTTGCAAGGCCTCCTCAGACAGCCATTTTGCTTTTTTGCATTTCTTTTCCATGGAGATGATCTTGATCCCCGTCTCCCATACAATGTCACGAACCTCATTCCATAGTTCATCAGGCACTCTATCAGATCTAGTCCCTTAAGTCTATTTCTCACTTCTACTGTATTATCATAAGGGATTTGATTTAGGTCATATCTGAATGGTCTAGTGGTTTTCCCCACTTTCTTCAATTTCAGTCTGAATTTGCTAATAAGAAGTTCATGATCTGAGCCACAGTCAGCTCCCGATTTTCTTTTTGCTGACAGTATAGAGCTTCCCCATCTATGGCTGCAAAGAATATAATCAATCTGATTTCAGTGTTGACCATCTGGTGATGTCCATGTGTAGAGTCTTCTCTTGTGTTGTTGGAAGAGGGTGTTTGCTATGACCAGTGCATTCTCTTGGCAAAATTCTATCAGCCTTTGCCCTGCTTCATTCCGCATTCCAAGGCCAAATTTGCCTGTTACTCCAGGTGTTTCTTAACTTCCTACTTTTGCATTCCCTTGCCCTATACGAAAAGGACATCTTTGTTGGGTGTTAGTTCTAAAAGGTCTTGTAGGTCTTCGTAGAGCCGTTCAACTTCAGCTTCTTCACCATTACTGGTTGTGGCATAGGCTTGGATTACTGTGAAACTGAATGGTTTGCCATGGAAACGAACTGAGATCATTCTGCCATTTTTGAGAATGCATTCAAGTACTGCATTTCAGACTCTTTTGTTGACCATGATGGCTACTCTATTTCTCCTAGGGGATTCCTGCCCGCAGTAATAGATATAATGGTCATATGAGTTAAATTCACCCATTCCAGTCCATTTTAGTTCACTGATTCCTGGATGTCAATGTTCACTCTTGCCAGCTACTATTTGACCACTTCCAATTTGCCTTGATTCATGGACCTGACATTCCAGGTTCCTATGCAATATTGTTCTTTACAGCATCGGATCTTGCTTCTATCACCAGTCACATGCACAACTGGGTATTGTTTTTGCTTTGGCTCCATCCCTTCATTCTTTCTCGAGTTATTTCTCCACTGATCTCCAGTAGCATATTGGGCACCTACCATCCTGGGGAGCTCCCCTTTCAGTATCCTATCATTTTGCCATTTCATAGTGTTCATGGGGTTCTCAAGGCAAAAATACTGAAGTGGTTTGCCATTCCCTTCTCCAGTGGACCACATTCTGTCAGACCTCTCCACCATGACCCTCCCGTCTTGGGTGGACCCACCGGCATGGCTTAGTTTCACTGAGTTTGACATCCCCTTAATGGTTTTATACATCCATAAGACTGCATAAAACCATTAAGGGGATGAATGTAATTAGAGAAGACATCCAAGGATTGAGCCTCAGGTCCTCCAAGGTGAGGTCAGGGTGATAAGAAGGAATCAATAAAGGAGGCTGAGAAGCAGCCAGAGAAACAAGAGGAAGACCAAGAATGGGGTGTCTGGAAGTAAGTGGATACAGCATCCAAGAAGGTCCTAGAGAGGCCCATCACCACCCGTCAAGTGCTGATGCAGGTTGAGTAAGGCAGACAGTTATATATTAAACTAAACAAAACAGAAGACATATGCAAGGAGGGATGGGAGGAGGCTCAAGAGGGAGCAGATATATGTACACTTAGAGCTGAATCATGTTGTATAGTAGACAGACACTGTACATGTTGTATACCAACACAACATTGTAAAGCAACTATCTTCCAATGAAAAATAATTTTTTTAAAGAAATAAAAATAAAACCAACATTTGGAAAAGAGCTGGAGTTCAGTGAATTGTTGGGGACAAGTCTGAGTGGATCCAGGAGAGACAGGAGAAGAATTAGATTCAGAAAGTACACACATCTCTTTCAGGAAGTTTTTAAAGATGTGTTTGTATGTTGGTGGGAAATTCTAGTAGAAAGGGAATAAACTCAATCATTCAGGAAGGAGAGAGGTGAGACTTGCGGAGTAGCCACTGAACAGACGAGAGCGGACCCAGGACACAAGTGGAGAGGCTGGCCTTAGAGAAAACACAGACAGCAGGAGGCAGGGAGGCAGAGGAGGTGAAGCCAATTGCTGGTCGATATGTATGATGAGATTGTGGAAATTCTCCTCTGTCGTCCTCAGTCTTCCTAGTCCTTGGCCAAATGGGAGGCTGAGGAGGAGAAAGAGGAGGAGACAGTGTGAACTGTCATGGATGAGAGAGGAAGATGAATGGACCGAGGAAAAGCAGCATGGCTACCAGGCAGCACGAGCCCAGCACGATGCTCGTGGTCACAGAGTGAGACCAGTCAGTGTGGCCATCTACTCTTCCTGTATTTGCTTCAGCACCACAGGGCCATGTGTAAAGAAGTTAGAGAGATGGACTTAATCTGGGATTTAGCTTCACCAATGAGTAAGATGAAGTAAGAGAAAGCAGGAGAGCTGAAAATGTATGCAAAGGAAAGGGAATTATTAGCAAGGACATTAAAGCTGAGAGAGAAAGGGAAGGAGGCTACTCAGAGGTTAATGAGCAATGGAAAGGTCAATGGATTGAAGGGTCCAGTGGGGTCTAAGAACTGATAGAGTTGGGATACTAGAAAGGTCTGATCTTTCAACATAGTAGTAAACAGGACTTACCTGGTGGCCCGGTATGTTAGAAGAATTATCTTCATGTACCTTGAACTTGCCATTGAATTAAAATGGGTCTGATATAGAAAGAAGGAGCATAAGCCAGGAGCTAAATAAATTAATAAACCTAAATTAATACACCAGGAAGGTGGTCTGGGGTACAGTTATAGTCTAGGGCACATGGATAAACTGGTTAAGACCTAAAAGTAGAATACTATGTAGCAGCTAACATGAATTAACTGGAATTTGCATATATCCATGTGAGTAAATTTCAAAATTTTAAATATTAAATGAAATTAAATGAAAAATACTAAATGAAAAAAATCTAGTTGCAAAAGATTTGTATACTATGACAGTATTTACAAAATTTTAAAGTGCATACAGACGGCTAACAAAGACATGAAAAGATGTTCAATATCACTCATTATCAGAGAAATGCAAATCAAGACCACAATGAGGTACCATTTCACACCAGTCAGAATGGCTGCAATCCAAAAGTCTACAAGCAATAAATGCTGGAGAGGGTGTGGAGAAAGGGAATCCCCTTACACTGTCAGTGGGAATGTAAACTAGTACAGCCACTATGGAGAACAGTGTGAAGATTCCTTAAAAAACTGGAAATAGAACTGCCTTATGACCCAGCAATCCCACTGCTGGGCATACACACTGAGGAAACCAGAATTGAAAGAGATTCATTATCAGAGAAATGCAAATCAAGACCACAATGAGGTACCATTTCACACCAGTCAGAATGGCTGCAATCCAAAAGTCTACAAGCAATAAATGCTGGAGAGGGTGTGGAGAAAGGGAATCCCCTTACACTGTCAGTGGGAATGTAAACTAGTACAGCCACTATGGAGAACAGTGTGAAGATTCCTTAAAAAACTGGAAATAGAACTGCCTTATGACCCAGCAATCCCACTGCTGGGCATACACACTGAGGAAACCAGAATTGAAAGAGAAACATGTACCCCAATGTTCATCACAGCACTGTTTACAATAGCCAGGACATGGAAGCAACCTACATGTCCATCAGCAGATGAATGGATAAGAAAGCTGTGGTACATATACACAATGGAGTATCACTCAGCCATTAAAACGAACACATTTGAATCAGTCTAATGAGGTGGATGAAACTGAAGCCTATTATACAGAGTGAAGTAAGCCAGAAAGAAAAACACCAATACAGTATACTAACGCATATATGTGGAATTAAGAAAGATGGTAACAATAACCCTGTATTGCGAGACAACAAGAGATACACAGATGTATAGAACAGTCTTTTGGACTCTGTGGGAGAGGGTGGGATGATTTGTGAGAATGGCATTGAAACATGTATAATATCATACATGAAACGAATCTCCAGTCCAGGTTCAATGCATGATACTGGATGCTTGGGGCTGGTGCACTGAGATAACCCAGAGGGATGGTACAGGGAGGTATGAGGGAGGGGGATTCAGGATGGGGAACACATGTATACCTGTGGTGGATTCATGTTGATGTATGGCAAAACCAATACAATATTGTAAAGTAATTAACCTCCAATTAAAATAAATTTGTATTAAAAATAAAATAAGATTAATTCATATAAAAAATAAGCAAACAAAATAGAAGTGTTTGTGGATTAATACATAAGCAGTAAAAACAGAAAATAAGTATCCAAAGAGTATGTATTCCAATCTGTGGTTGGTAACTGCCTCTGGGGATGGTGGAGGTGGAGTGAAAGTCTGTACCGTCTTAATTCTTTGGAAAGAAGTCTGGAGAAAATGTGGTTTTAAAAAGTTTTAAAGAACTCCTCTGTCCATGGGATTCTCCAGGAAAGAACACTGGAGTGGGTTGCTATGCCCTCCTCCAGGAGATCTTCCTGACCCAGGGACTGAACCCTTGTCTCACTGTGTCTCCAGTATTGGCAGGCAGGTTCTTTACCTCTAGTGCCACCTGGGAAGCCCGTCTCTGGTCTACTTGACCCCAAATCACATCTTTTTAAATCTCAAATCTTCCTAAGAGATGACAAAGTTAATAAAAATAAAAATCAATAATAATTCCAATATTATCCTTGGTTTCAAGCTCTTGACATCACAGAAAGCCTGCGAATGTGCCACCAACTTTTCTCCCTTGCTCACCCATTCATGTGTGAAAGCAGGGCAGCTAACAATCACCCTTGTCATTTTGTGTGCGTTCTTCTAAAAATAATCTGCATGTTAACAAAAACATATTATTTTAACCTTTGCATGGTAGTGGCATATCTACATTTTTCTAGTTTCAGTTAAAATGAGTATCTTTCCATACCAGAATATGCACATTTGCCTCACTGTTTTCAATGGCTTTATAGCATCTAATCATATGGTTGCACCATAACTGATTTAATTTGTCCTTCATAGAAGGACACTCATACTTCAAACATTCAGTATTTCAAAACAGAAAATAAGTATCTTTCAGAAAATAAGTATACTTTTAATACATTCAGTATTTCAAAATAATGCTATAATAAGTATGTTTTGAACATGTAATTCACAAATGTATGAATAAACTTGAAGATATTACCAAAATACCCCTTGTAGAGATCAATGTCAATTTCATAGCATGTATGCTAAGTTGCTTCAGTCGTGTCCGACTCTTTGTGACTCCATGGACTATAGCCCTCCAGCTTCTCTCTCTGTGGAATTCTCTAGGCAATAATACTGGGGTGGGTTGCCATTTCCTTCTCCAGGGGATCTTTCTGACCCAGGAACTGAATCCATGTCTCCTGTGACTCCTGCATTAGCAGGCAGGTTCTTTGCCACTAGCACCACATGGAAATCACCAATTTCATAGATTAATGTCAATTTCCATTTTTCACAGCAGCGTGGAAGCCAACTTCCCCTACATCAACATACTGCTACCAGTCATCCACTGTTTATCCAGCTGATAGATGAAAAGGGCCAACTTGTAGTTTTAACATGCATTTTTCTTGCAAGAGAGAACAGGCACCTATTTTCATGCTTGTTCCCTGGTAGTCAGCATTCAGTCAGGGAAAGAGAAAGCAATCGAGGTATCACACAGGGCAGGAATTAACACAGGTGCTTCCAAAACCTTGGAAGGGCTGGGTGAAAGGAAGTTCAGGGAAAGCTGCCAGTGAATTCAGGAAATCAAGAAGTCACAGGAACTGCAGGAAACCACAGCTGATGAGCTCAGCTGCTGGCAGCACTGAAGCAGGTGATTAGCAGAGTGCAGAAGCTCCTGCAAAACCTCACGTAAGCCCTCTGAGCAAGCCCGGCTCTCTGCCTCCGATGCAGCAGAGCAATTATGGCTTCTGTTTCTCTTGTTCTTCAAATATTACATGTACCTCTCACCGGGAGATGGCAAATAAACCCTCTTAGCAAGGAAATCAAGGAAGTGTGGCTTCTAAGCTTCCACCTCCAAGAGTACAGTGGGAATTCAGAAGGCATCTTGGTACCAAGAGTGTGTGTGTGCTCTCAGTCATGTCCAACTCTTCATAGCCCCACGGACTACAGCCCACCAGACTCCTCTGTCCAAGGAGTTTTCCAGGCAAGAATCCTGGGTTGCCATTTTCTACTCCAGGGGAGCTTCCTGACTCAGGAACTGAACCTGTGTCTCTTGCATCTCCTGCACAGGCAGGTGGATTCTGTACCACTGCACCAACTGGGAAGACCCTAGTACCAAGTATCAATAGGCAATGCCCAGCATGGCCCACTCCTATGGCTTGCGGCACTCACCCTTCCAGCTAGCTTTGAACCTTCAAACCACTTCATGCTTCCATCTAATGCAAGGCAATGATCCTTCATGCAACCAAAGTGGTTCACTGTCTTCCCTTAGGAAGTCCCATCAGTCTCTACCCATCTCTGGTCTCCGTTCCTCTTTTAGTTCAATATGACTTGTTTCTGCAAGTGCTCCCAAGGTAACGGCTGATATTTATAATTTCCTTCTTCTACACCTCCTTCTCTGTTTCCTATGCCATCAGAACCTCAGTTAATTGAGATGCTTTACCTGGAGACTGCCTCAAATCATGATTGCTAAAGATCAGTGCCATTAGGATTCTGCCTCTTTGGTGTTGCCAAAGCCTTCTATCCAGTCTCCCTCCACGCTCCTGCGTACTAAGAGGTGTTCAAAGTACTGTGGGGGTGTTTGAGCGTGCATGCTCACATGTGCACTTGTGGGTACTATTAGGTAGACAAGGAGTTGGGAGGCTTTTAGTTGTATTATGAACATGGAAAAAAGCTCTGGACTTTTGAGTCTTGAGTTCTTATACTTCCTAGATCCTGTTTCATCATGTTTCCTAAGCAAGACTTGGCATTTGGCATGTGTAATTGCTTACTAGTCAAAAGATCAGTGAGATGGGTTATAAATAGGATTTTCCTCCCACGTTGTAGACCAGTAGAAAAAGTACTTTTGATGGCAAAGGCACAGCAACAAAAGCAAAACCACTTACGGCTGATTTGCATTGTTTTACAGCAGAAATCAACATAATGTTGTAAAGTAATTATCATCCAATTAAAAACTTTAAAAAGCAAAAACAATTAAACATCAAACTAAGAAGCTTCTACTCATCAAAAGAAACAAGCCATCAACAAAACGAAAAAGCAACCTACTGAATGGGAGACAATATTTGCAAGTCATATAACCAAAAAGGGTTAATATTAAAAAATATAAAGAATTCACACAACTTAATAACAAAAAACTACTGATATAACAAAGATTAAAAATGAGCTGAGGAATTGGACAGGTTTCCAAAGAAGACAAACAAATGGCAACAGATACTTGAAAGGATGCTCAACATCATTAATGAATAGGAAGATGCAAATCAAAACCATAATGTTACCTCATGCCCATTAGAAAATGCTATTTATTATCAAAAAGACAAGAGATAACAAACATTGGACGGGTGGGGAAAAAACAGAACCCTAGTGCATTGTTGGTGGGAATGCAAATTGGTGCAGCCATTATAATGGAAAGCAGTATGGAGTTTCATGAAAAAATTAAACATAGAATTATATGATCCAGCAATCCCACTTCTAAGTATACATTCAAAGGAAATGAAAACAGGCTATCAAAAAGCTATCTGCACTTTCCTGTTTACAGCAGCATTATTTGCAATAGCCAAGACATGGAAACAACTTAAGAGTCCATCAATGGATAAATGGATAAAGATGTAGCATATACAGTCACTCTCAGTATCCAAAGGCAATTGGTTTCTCCTGCAGATACCAGAATTCATGGATATTCAAGTCTCTTAAATAAAATAACATAGTACTTGTACATAACCCATACATATCCTCCCAAATATTTTAAATCACCTCTAAAGTATTTATAATACCTAATACAATGTAAATGTTATGCAAATAGTTATAGTGTAAACAGTTGCTTATATACAGCAAATTCAAGTTTTACTTTTTGGAACTTTCTGGAATTTTTTTCCCTGGTATTTTTTGATCTGTAGTTGGTTGAATCCATGGATGCAAAACCTAAAGATAAAAAAGGGCTGACTGTATACAATGGAATATTATTCAGCCATGAGAACTTTCATTAGGGGACAAGGGAAACAATAACTGGAACATTCTTCAACAGAACTTCACTTAATGGTTTAACAAACAAAAGAACCAAAGAAAATCCCACTACTTCATAAATCCCAGAAATTGCTTCATCTAGTTAGGATCTTTGGATTTATAGTCTTTTATAATATATGGTAACATAAGAAAACATCTAGACCAGTAATTCTTGGCTTTTTAAGGTCAAAGACCCATTTGAGAATGACATGAAAATCACAGGCATTTCTCATTACAGAAACTCTCTTAATATAATATCAGCATTTCACTCACACAACAAAATTGAGTATCTGCCCCTTTTGGAGTATCACAATGGAAATTGCATGCTTATGCAACTGTACAATGTGAAAGACACTTTTGCTGCTGCTGCTGCTAAGTCGCTTCAGCCGTGTCCGACTCTGTGCAACCCCATAGACAGCAGCCTACTAGGCTCCTCTGTCCCTGGGATTCTCCAGGCAAGAACACTGGAGTGGGTTGCCATTTCCTTCTCCAATGCATGAAAGTAAAAAGTGAAAGTGAAGCAGCTCAGTCGTGCCCAACTCTTAGCGACCCCATGGACTGCAGCCTACCAGGCTCCTCCATCCACAGGATTTTGCAGGCAAGAGTACTGGAGTGGGGTGCCATTGCCTTCTCCTGAAAGACACTTTTAAATTGCTCCAATAACAATGTCTTCTGGGACTTCCCTGGTAGTCCTCCAGTGGTTAAGAATCTGCTTTCCAATGCAGGGGATGCGGATTTGATACCTGATTGGGGACCTAAGACTCTGCTTAGTGGCAACTAAGCCTGCACGCCACAACTAGAGAGCCCACATGCTGCAATGAAGACAAAGAACAGCCAAACCAAACAGAAACAAGGTCTCTATTTAAAAATTTTTTTTAATTTTTATTTTGGTTGTGCTGGGTCTTGATGAGAGGGCTTTTTCTCCAGTTGCAGCAAGTGGGGCTACTCTCGTTGCAGCCTTCTCATTGCAATAGCTTCTCTTGTTGTGGAGCACAGGCTGTAGAATATGCAGGCTTCGGTAGCTGCAGCTCCCAGGCTCTAGAGCACAGGCTCAATACTTGTGGTTCATGGGCTGACTTGCTCCTAAGCATGTGGGATCTTCCCAGACCAGGGATAGAACCCGTGTCTCCTGCACTGGCAGGAAGATTCCTTACCACTGAGCCACCAGGAAAGCCCCTAAATTTTGTAGAATTTGAAGAATCTAACTTCCTTCTTTTCAAGGGATGCTCAGATGCCCCAGCACCATTTTTTAAAGACTATTCTTCCTGCATAGAATAGTCTTGACACCTTTGTCAAAAATCTATTGACTTATTCAAACCTACAGAATGTACACCACCAGAAGTGAACTGTATTATAAACTATGGGCCTTGGACAATTATGACAAGTCAATGCAGTCACATTCATTGTAACAAGTCACCAACCACTCTGCTGGGGGATGACAGGAGAGGTACATGTAGTTCAGGGGATGTATGGAAATATCTGTACTTCCCTCTCAGTTTTACTGTGAAGTTAAAACTGCTCCAGAGAAATAAAATCCTTAATTAAAAATTCGATTCACCATAGATATATGGATTTCTTTCTAGAACTTGAATTTTATTGCATTGATCTATGTATCTATTCTTACACCAATGCTACACTATCTTGATTATTGTACCTTTGTCTTAAGATTCAAAATTTTAAAAATGTGAAGCCTTCAACTTTGTTCTTTGTATCAAAGATTCTGTCTATTCTGTGTCCTTTGAATTTTCAAATGAATTTTAGGATCAGATTTTCTATTTCTGCAAAGTGAACTTGCAATTTTGATAAGGACTGCATTGAGCCTACAGATCAATTTGCAGA
Organism: Madoqua kirkii; assembly: GCA_006408675.1. Taxonomy (NCBI): domain Eukaryota; kingdom Metazoa; phylum Chordata; class Mammalia; order Artiodactyla; family Bovidae; genus Madoqua; species Madoqua kirkii. Next base: position 12,056 of record SJYC01059093.1, read on the forward strand.
GTATTGTTATCTTAACAATATTAAATCTACAATTCCAAGAACACAGGGTGCCTTTTTCTTCTGCAACATTTTATAAGTTTCAGTGTACAATTTGCACTTAGGGGCAATCTATTTCTATATATTTTATTCTTTGTAACGCCATGGGGTCACAAAGAACTTAGTCACAACTTAGTGACTAAACAACAACAAAACATACTACTGTAAATCAATTACTGTCTTGATTTTCAGATTTCTAATTGCTAGTGTATATAAATACAACTGATTTTTATATACTGATCTTGTATCCTTCAACCTTAATTCGTTAATTAGTTCTAATGGTCTGAGTGGTTTCAAGGATTCTTTATAGAGGTTTTCTACATATAATATCATGCTATCTTCAAACTGAGACAGTTTTACGTCTTTCTTTACAATCTGCCCCTCTTTTTCTTGTTTAATTGCCTTAGCTAGAACCTCCAGTACAATGCTGGACATCCTTGCTTTGGTCCTTATCTTAGAGGGAAAACTTTCAGTTCTTTCTCCATTACAATACTGTGTGCTTTATAGATGCCCTTTACCAGGAGTTTCCCTGATGGCTCAGATGGTAGAGTCCGCTTGCAAGGTAGGAGACCTGGGTTTGATCCCTGGGTTGGGAAGATCCCCAGGAGAAGGGAATGGCAACCTACTCTAGTATTCTTGCCTGGAGAATCTCATGGACAGAGGAGCTTGGCAGGCTATACATGTCCATGGGGTTGCAAAGAGTTGGAGGTGACTGAGCATGCATGTGTGCATTTACCAGGACGAGAAACTTCCCTTCTACTGTGAGTCAGTTGAGTACTTATGTCATGAAAGGGTGTCAGATTTTGTTAAATGGTTTTCCTGTTTCTACCGACATGCATCATGTTTTTTTTCTTCATGCTATTAATATGGCTTATGTACTGATTTTCATGTTGAACCAACCTTGCATTCCTGAGATGGAATTCCAGTGTTGGTCATGGTACGCAATCATGGCGCTGGCTCTAGTTTGGTTTACAGTGCTGTTCAAGTCCTCTGTTTCCTTACTGATCTGTCTTGTCTGCCCCATCGATTATAGGAAGCTGGGTATTAAATTATCCAAGTATTACTGCTAAACTTTCTCCCTTCAATTATCTCAGATTTTGCTTCATGTATTTTGGGACTCTGTTGTTTTATATATATATATTTGTGATTACTATATATTCCCAATGGATTGAGCCTTTTACCATTCCATGTTGTTCTTTGTCTCTAGCCAAAAAAAGTGTTGAAGTCTATTTGTTTGGCTCTCTGGGTTACTGTTTGCATGGAATGTCTTTTCCCATTCTTTTAATCTATTTGTGTGTCTCAATCTAAAGTGAGTCTTTTGTAGTTAGCAGAGAGTTTGGATTAAGTTTTTTTAATCCATTTCACCAATCTCTCATGTAAATAACACCTTTCTTTGAGGCACTTTCAAAAAGCCCTAGGGTTCTGCAATCTTTATTATGGAAAAAACACTGATTTAATACATGCAGCAATTACTTATGAAAGAAATAACCCAATTTTATTTTAGAATTTTTCAGGAACTTGCCATGTTACCTAGAACTAGCTTCTTTTTATAATAAAGATGAAAAACATTATCACAGGTGATGGTATCAGAGCAACCATTTTAAAACTGAGAGACATTCAGGATATATTTAGAGATCCTCTACCATCCAGGCCTAACACCTACTGTGTTAGTATAATATGTAATGTAGAAATGCATCAATAGCCATGGAACCAATCCACAGATAGTGCCGACTATGAACTCAAAGTTCATTGTCCCTTCCCCTATGATGGTAACACCCTAATTCAGTTTCTTGTGTTCACTTTTCTCTCAGATAATGGACACTTTGATACATTAAGGTGATCTCGTCTTCCTCTCCACTAGCTGGTTTAAAGGATAGGAAAGTTACCCAGTTTGGGTCAATGAGAGGTAAAAGGATATCTTTCCTGAAACTCTCACTACCTCTAGACCCATTTTAAGAAATCATAAATCTCTATGTTAAGTAAGTCTGTATCAAGTTTCCTGTTAAGGCTAAAAACTCTTAACAGTTTGATGAAGTACCACTGATCAAAAAATAAGCTAAACTATTACATTTTAATATTTTATTCAAAGTGTTCAATTTTAAACATCTATAAGATATTCATCAACTTCAAGTGGCAAAAGAAACAAAAATATGTAATACAACTATTCCAGTATCTTTGAAAAGGGAAACCAAAAATATATACTACCACCAGAATAAACAACAAACAAACCTAGTCTATTAGGCATGTATATATTTTATTTTCCTTTAGGTGATAATTTTTGGAAAATTACACTTTCCAAGAATAAGCCCTTGCAAACAGAGCTGCTAATCTTTCCAAAAATAAAATCCAATATCCAGACTCTCAAAACTCACAAAACCAAAAGGAAATGTCTAGTTGTCAGTCAACAGTGCCATGCTCAAGTCAGTTTCACACCACAGGGAATAATCTATAACTAATTTTAGTAGGCAAATTCCAATTCTAAATATTACTAGTGAGGCTACTTTTATTACTAGTGATACTACTTGTTATTCCCAACTGTGTTGACAATTGTCTTATTGCTGAATTGTATGTGATAAATCTTCTTTGGCAACTTTGTATGTATCAATTAACACAACTGGACAACTATAAAGATTTGGGTTAACTTAATATTTCAAAGATTTCAAAACTTCATTATAATTATTTAGATGTAATTTCTTATAGATGTTAGAATAGGAAAGCTTCCAAACATGCCTAATGAAATATAATAACAAAAAAAATAATTAAATAATCACTAGCTTTTCAGTTGTGTGTGCAATTATATAATTCAACTCAAACAATAGTGACAATATTACAATGTTAGTGCCAATTCTCTATCAGACTTTCTGTGATAAAGGACAAAATTCAATGCAGAAACAACATCTGGGAACCTGTCAATTCTTCTGGAAGGCTGTTTCATATGGATTCAAAATGACCTAAAATTAGCCAGAATATAGTAAGAATTCTCACTGTAGTACCTCATAGAATTAAAGTACATTAATAATAATTTTAATTCTAATTCTATGGAATAAACCTATTTTGGAGGCTTGGCACAATATTACCAAGAAACTTAAACAGGAAACTCAAGTCCAGATGTATAACTAAGAAATCTTTCTATATATTAAAAAAATCACCAACTTAAACCATAAATGTCTTCCACTAAATACCACTCCAAAATTCACACAAAGTAAATTAAAACAGGTATGGCAAAAAGTGCACTCTGAAGCATGTTCACATTTAACAAAGATAAATGACGAAATTTAGCCAACAAAAATTCAAACAGGCATATATGCAAACACATCTGTATGTAAATTTTCATGAGTAAGATATAAGAAGTGATTCATTTTGGTAATTTTATGTACAGCCTGTATACAATTTAAAACAAGTACAACTGAAAACATTTCTAAAGCCACAATAAAGTCAAATGATATACTAAATAACAGTCTTACAAATTGGTCTCTCTTAGGAGTTCTTAAGAGAAAAACAACTGAGTAATGTCATCCTAAGAAATGCCCTCCTCTTGATCAATCATTTCTGTCTTAACTGAAAAGACATCTGCCAGCATATGTTTTGGAATTTCTGAACCTCTGACTTTCAAGGCATAACAAGCATTTTCCACTTTGGCCAGACTTTGTTTCAAAGTATACAGCTTCTTTGAAACCTCATAAGGTCCAGTATTGCCAATGAATGAAAATCCATCATAAACCTGACGTAAAAACTGGCTCACTTCAAAGGGAGTGTCAATGTCCCCATTCCCGACACTGTTAATACACATTCGCATCAACTCTCCAGTTAAATCAGCCACTCCCAGAAGGTAGTCAACAGGCGTGATTTTCAGTCTCCAAGTACCGCACTGCTTATCCTGTGCATCAGAGGAAGGCTGGTAAAAAAAAAAAAAAAACACACACACACACACACACAAAGAAAATACACTGTGAAAAAGAGTGACTATGTATACATAAGGTACAAAATCAACAGCAAGTCAATCATACTAATCTTCTCTAAATAAAACGATCCATTTTGTTAAATGACCATTCAAGATGTTATAAGAAGAACTCATGCCCTCAGCAAGGAGTTGAATTTACGACTTCAAGATAATTCTGAAATCTAATATTGTATCATTATAAAATCAACCATTGCCAACTTCACTTGACATATAAAATAAAGATATTCTTAAGGCCTAATGACTTCATCCCATGACAATGACTTAAATATTTAAATGGCAAATCATAAAGCCCTCCAGGTTTATGAGCCAGTCATGATTTTCTCAGTCACTTAGTCCCTTTCTGGCCTCTTTGTCCCCACTCAGCACTGACCACCATGATTTAACACTCTCTTGCTATATCCTCCTCAGTTTCCTCAGACTCCCATTTTTCTACTGCACTTGCCCAGCAAAAACACACCCTGAATCAGTATTAAAAACTATTCTTGTTAGTGCTTTATTCAAGTACTGAGTACCACTAGGCTAAAAAATAATAATAATGATCACAACTGTATAGCATTTGTACCACTACAAATTACTCACCAATCCTTTTACTTATTTCTTAGATGGTTCTCGCCCATCTCTTTGAACACTATTTCAAACCTTCACTACTTTTCTCCTCAGCCCCTTACTCAATCCCAAACCTCTTCACTCTCAGTAAACAATCTTGCCTACTTTCACTGGCCTGGTTATTTGCCAGATACCCTGGCATAAGCTCTCTCAATTACCTTATCCCTAAAAACAAAATAAAACAAAACAAAAAAACTCATTTATGTCCACACCCATCTTTACCTTCTATCCTTCAGTCTCAGATGATGAGTTGTCCCTCCTCTTGTTTGAGGTTAACTCTTCCAAATGACCTTGACCCATCTCCTCCCACCTCTTCCAGGACCTTGCTTCATAAGGTGTATGCCCTTGGGCAAGTTATTTCATCTCTCTAAACCTCAGTTTCCTCATCTGTAAAATGGGATAACAGTACCTACCTCAGAGGTTTATTTTTAAGGATGAGATAAATTTACCAAGTTCTTGGCATAATGCCCAACACAAAGTAAATACTCAATAAATGTTAGCTGCTATCACCATTACCGTCACCACACCAATCTCCTCTCTCCACATCAACTTCTCTCTAATGGATTCTTTCTGAAAGAGGAGATGTCTGAACTGTTATTAAAAGTCTGATGAGACTTAGGTGGGCTGCAATTATACTGAAGGACATTTCAGGCAGAAGGAACTGCAACAGCATGCAGATGAGAACTGTGCTGTGTACTTGAGGAACTAGTGAGGTATTTCTTTAGAGTAAAATTTAAAGTAAGAAGTAGTATGGGATGAGTCTAGAAAGACAGAACAAGGGATAGAGCAAGAGATGAAAGCCACAATAAGAAATTAGAACTTTACCTACAGGTAATAGAGACACTGAGAATTAAGTGAGCAAATGACAGAGTCAAATTTAGGTCTTATAGATGATTCTGGTTACTTTGTATCCAGGACATGACTCCTAACACTGTTGGACTTTTCAGAGACCGTATGTTCCAATCTTCTCAATGTGGAGTATAAGAAATGAGGTCCCAGAAACACTGCAGGTAATATCACTAGTTAATGGTTAGAACCTGGTAAGTATACAAAGTCAGCTCCCCAATTAGCCTGACCTGCTATATTTCATTTCTATTAACTGTTAAGAGAACTGACATCTTTTTGGAAAGAATAGATTATGGTAAGAGTTGGGAGGGGGTGGCTGGCATTTTTATAAGTCATTTATACAAATAATTTTTGCTTGAGAAAACATTATTGTTCTTTGTTTCCATCATTAAAAGGCGTTCCCTGAATATAACTAAAAAGTTGATTTTGAAGAAAAAAGCGTGTTAAAAGAATCAAAAAACTGTCAAGGAAATAAATTCTGCTTTACTGATAATATATATTAGAAACCAGGGAAAATAAAATTACTTAAAATGCAATTTTTCACAATGGACTTGAAGTATTTAGGGGAAAAATATCAGGATACCTATAACTTAAACTAATTGAGCAAAAAACATTTAGATGAAGCAAATAAGGCAAAATATTAACAATTACTGATTTCAGATAGTGGGTACATGAGTGTTCATGTATTACTATTCTCTCCACTCCTCTTGTGCATTTGAATTTTTTGGAAGAAGTTTTAAAGAATTAAATGGTTTGACACTACTCTCAATATGCAAGTCAGAGCAAAATACCTTCCCCTACTGGATTTCCAGAATTTTTAGCACCAAGATGAATCTCTAGCACTGAAAGGAAATATTATCTATGAATGTGGTCTTAACATTTTGAGAAGACACATGTGTATGATTATGAAATCCTAATCTTAGAATAATTTACTACATAAATCCTCAGAATAGAGCATTTACTCCCATTTCTCTTTACTTTCTTGCTCTGATATTTCCATTCTGAATCACAGAGAATCGAAAGGAAAGTATTGTAATTTGCCTGATATATTTAAGAAGCAGGGTCACATAGGCTCCCCTTACTTCTTTCTGTAATTCAATCTTTACTAAATGAACTAAAAATATGAAAGAATTTTACTTCTCAAGATGAATTTCCTCAATAAAATTCACATAATTTTTAAAACTGAGAAAATATATGTTTTCCTTGAAGTAAGCTATACCTATCATGCCAAGTTATCTCACTTTTCAGTATTAATATTTTATTAACATTCAAGAAAATATGATTTCCATACTTTCTTCTACTTTCTGCCTGATTTTTTAAAATAATAATGAAAGAAAAAAAAAACTGTTTAAATGTACCTTTAAGTGTATTAATATCTTAGGAGACTATCTAATACTCAAAATTTTATCTGATGGCCTGAATATTATATCTTGAAACTTAGGGGGAAAAAAACAGTATTTGTTTAAAAGTTGAATTACACTATTTCAGATAAAAGCATTATGAACTCAGTGGTTAAACTAACATCTCTCGCTATATCATAATAACTTTATACTGGCTCTTATAATGCCTACTAACTGCTGAGCACCTATGTGGCATGTGCTGTATACCACCTAACATTAAGTCTTTAAATCAAATCCTTTAAAACACCCCTTTGAGGCAGATGCCTGGCACAGGGTCCCCGTGGCACATGGTGAGAAACACTAGGAGACTGGCGAGGGCACTCCTGGCTTTGGGTTCAGGACCCCTGGTTCCCAAGTTAGCTGCACACGTGGCTGACTAGGGCTTGAGAAGTTAAACTCTGTAAAAGCTGTTTGTGAAATGAGGGTAGTAATTCTTACCTCATAAGTTTAATAAAAGGATTGAATGAGATAGTGTTTATAAAGGGCACTAGCAGATACACAGTAAAACTAAAAGTGGACTTACACAATAACCGCTCCATAATGCTTACATAAACGGGTACTGCTCGCCCCAACCTACCCACAGGTGTTGAGCGACTAACTAATGTATTTAGAAAGACCATTTCCCTAGTTGGGAATCTGAAATCACACTTGAGAAAGAACATTTTCATCTCAATATTCTTTGCATTATAAGCCAATGAATCTCCTACAATCATCACACTGCTGTGTAAACTATGTAATAAATGTGAAATATGATTTTAAATTCTTACAGTCTTATTTTCTTTCCCATTGTCTTCTGTTGAAAAAATCAACTGTTTATTAATTTCATCCATACTGATAAGTGATCGTGTTTTGATGAAGTGTTGAAAAGAGACAGCCTCCACATATTCCTGCAGTCCTGAAAAACCAACAGGAAAATTACTAAGGAACAACCACTAAATTAGTAAGAATGTCATAGTAAAGAACTTCAAACTAATCATCATCTAGCTCAACAAAAGCTTAGCAGTTATCTATTCCATCAGCCCTAGATTCGATTCTGAGAACACACCAGCTGGGGGTAGCTGGTGGGGACAGCACTGCACACAGCAAAAGTTCCTGTGACTGAACTTAAGATGGCTCAGACAGAAACGTGTTCAGAGCCTTCCTTGTATTTCATGAGTTCGTTAGTCTTAAAAATCTACTCTCTCCTACAGAGAAATGGCAAAGATTTTCAGAAAAATACTTTTTTTAAAGAATTGAAGAAAGGGCTATTACCAAAATTCTGGTAGGCTTTAATAGAACTTATACAGGTTAGTTTTTGTTCCCTTCAGCAGCAAAAATAGACAATCACATGAGATAAAATTAAAAGATAATTTGGCTCTTCCTGAAAATGTTCCTAGGTCAAAACCCCAAAACATTGTAAATAATGAAGGTTAAAGTGTCAAAATTCAAAATAGCATTTTCCTCATACTTCAAATTAAATTCTTTCTGCTTCAGTTGTCGAATTTTTTTTTAAGCTAATGAGTAATAATACCAGTTGCACCAGATGTAAATCCTACAGAGTCCACTCTGAATTAAAAGTCAGTAAAGGTCAAATATACTGCTATACTTTTTCAAGTGTTTTAAAACAACCAAATTCTAAACCCATACTTCTCAGCATTATTTTATTATGTCTTAATCTATAAGGTAATACTCACAGAGAAAAAAGTATTTCTTAAAATTATTATCATTACTGTCAGGTTAAGAAACTTGGTCTTCTTTTTGAAGGCTTTATTGTAAAAAATAGGAAGAGGAAAATAAGTTCAGAAATGAAAGTCAGCACCTGGTAGGGTCATCTGTATTTGAGTTCTCTTTCTAACACTTCTGACTGAATCCTGCATTCACATGGGCCCCCAGGAGCTAACACTGAAAACCAGGCCCAGCGGCAACAGTGTCAGAAGGCGAGCCACTGCCCTGTCGTCACATCAAGCGCTGCACAAGGGTCAAAGACAAAAAGGACATAGATGACCTGGTTCTTACAGCAATAAAAGGAAATAACTAAATGAAAATATCCTGACTCATTTTGAACAGCAAATGATGCTGAAGTAAAGTCAGAAAATAGGTGCTGACAGAGCAAGACATGATCGAGCACTTTGTTCAATAAACCATAACGTGCTGCGAAATGAAGCAATAAAGTTGAGTTTAACAGAGCAGATAACATCTTTTAACATTGACAATAAAAATACTTTCGCAAAATTTCAGTTTTATGAATAGGTTAATAAAATCCAGTTCCCTTTCCTAACAACAGTCTATATTTCTCATTTCCTTCCAGAAATACTTCAGGCATACAAAAGCAAACAGCAAAACTCTATAACTAAATAGCTTTACCACGATTACCTCTTACAAACGGGAGCTAAAGAAGATAGGTGCACAAAGATTTATGTATAAAGATATCCATCATTGCAATCATTATAGAAACAAAAATGGAAAATATTTACAAGATCAATAACAGAAGTGCCACTTGTCAACTTATTGTCTCACAGCTTCGTCAATGCACATAATGGAGGTGGACCTCTTGCCAACTGCCACACACTAGGTGTAACTGCTAGAGGGCCCTGGAAGGACAGCACAAGAGGAAAGAGCTCTGGTTCCGGTGTGCCCAGTCTGCAGCAGCCTTCTAAGCGCGGGGAGCCAGTGGCTAGAGGCGGCAGCAGCACCAGGCCCCTCCCTCAGGGCAGGTTCTCTTTGTGACCCAGATCACAGTTCTAAGTGAGCCACCTCCATGGGCAAGGAGTTGTGGTTCAGCACCTCCCTGTGGAGAGCTTCCCTAAGACACCATCAGCGCAACATCTCAGCCATCCAATGGCCCATGACTTCAGTGGGCTAAGTTGGGCGCAGGGGTGGACTTCACCAGATGTGTTTCTTCCATGGATGTGGATTTCTCCTCTGATTTCCTGTACTCTTTAGAGTTCATGCTGACACCACCCTTATGGCAGAAAGTGAAGAGGAACTAAAAAGCCTCTTGATGAAAGTAAAAGAGGAGAGTGAAAAAGTTGGTTTAAAGCTCAACATGCAGAAAACGAAGATCATGGCATCTGGTCCCATCACTCCATGGGAAATAGATGGAGAAACAATGGAAACAGTGTCAGGCTTTATTTTTTGGGTCTCCAAAATCACTGCAGGTGGTGACTGCAGCCATGAAATTAGAAGACGCTTACTCCCTGGAAGAAAAGTTATGACCAACCTAGATAGCATATTCAAAAGCAGAGACATTCCTTTGCCGACTAAGGTCCGTCTAGTCAAGGCTATGGTTTTTCTAGTGGTCATGTATGTATGTGAGAGTTGGACTGTGAAGAAGGCTGAGCACTGAAGAATTGATGCTTTTGAACTGTGGTATTGGAGAAGACTCTTGAGAGTCCCTTGGACTGTAAGGAGATCCAATCAGTCCATTCTGAAGGAGATCAACCCCGGGATTTCTTTGGAAGGAATGACGCTAAAGCTGAAACTCCAGTACTTTGGCCACCTCATGTGAAGAGTTGACTCACTGGAAAAGACTTTGATGTTGGGAGGGATTGGGGGCAGGAGGAGAAGGGGATGACAGAGGATGAGATGGCTGGATGGCATCACTGACTCAATGGAC